>SDVV010003461.1:0-21349 GCA_016164225.1 Gammarus roeselii | reverse complement strand
AGGGAGAGAATAGCCACGTTATTGTAGTGAGCGGCGAAGAGGGAGAGAATAGCCACGTTATTGTAGTGAGCGGCGAAGAGGGAGAGAATAGCCACGTTTTGTAGTGAGCGGCGAAGAGGGAGAGAATAGCCACGTTATTGTAGTGAGCGGCGAAGGGGGAGAGGTGTCAAAATGATGACAGGGAGCGGTTGAAATAGGATGCACTATACAATACAAGTACCTTGGATGCTGGATGACAAAAGATTGGTGTGAATAGGCAGAGATACCAAGAATGTTTAGTGAACAATAGTGGTGGGGTAGACTTTATAGTGTGACACGCTTTAGACCTACCTGGTGTGAATGTTTGAGAGTGCTATGGAAGAGCAAGGTTGCACCTGGTATTAGGTACGACATGGATGTCATGAGACTGATAGAGATTGAGCCGGCAAAACTGGATGTGACACGGAATAAGGTAAGACGAATGGCTTTTGGAGCAAACAGATTGCTTGACGTGGGAGCGATCAGGAGGGAGATTGGAAGGAGTCTATTTGGGGAACACAGAATGGAAGCAGTGTTGGCATACAAAGTGAGATTAGATCGAATGAGCTACACACGGAGGTCAAAGAAAGTGCACATGATGAAGGGTTTAGATAGAATGAGCTATACACAGTGGTTGAAACAAGTGCACATGATGAAGAATTAAGATAGAATAAGCTATACACAGTGGTCAAAGAAAGTGCACATGATAAAGGGTTTAGATAGAATGAGCTATACACAGTGGTTGAAGAGAGTGCACATGATGAAGGGCTTAGATAGAATGAGCTATACTCGAGGGTCAAAGAAAGTGCACGTGTGGAATAGTAGGCAGAGCAAGTGGGGAAAGTACTGTAAGAAGGAAGCCAGAACGTATAGGTCCCAAAGATTAAGACTGTAAGATGTAAGAGCGCATGGGATGTCTGCAGAAGAGTGAATCAACGTGGCGAAGGTCCGGGATAGATTGTGAAAAATTTGAAGAGAAAACACTCACGCTAGGGTGAGGCAGATGACTGGAAAAGTGGCGCGCTGAGACAAAAAAATCACCGCTTAAATGGTATGAAAGAAATCAATGAACGACAGATAGTGTGATGGTGGCAGATGAGGCCAGCCGTAGTTTTGAAGTTCGACGCAGTTTTTGGTGGTAAATGCACGAACGTACACGTGGACAGATAACAGCACTAGAGAAAGCGTGCAATGTGAGGCCGAAGTGAATAAAACTGTAGAACACTAGAATACCCGCGATATGCAGAGGATCGAGCTGACATGATGACTGTGGTAATTGGAGCAACTGAACCAAATGAGTGAAATGAACCTAGAGAAGAAGAGAGCCAGAGAAAGTGCTTTCTGTTGCCTTCTTGGAGAAGGCATGGACCAAAAGAACGAGGAATAAAGTGCTGGCCTGAGCAGCAGACTGGAAATTTGGCCCCTCAATTACTTTTTTTTTATCCTCATCTCACCTACTACGCCTTTTTATACTTTCTTTCCTAAGGTATGTCTGTGCGAAGAGGCAGCCCAGCAGCCAATCTCTATAGATTAGTAAGTTAGTAAAACCTTGATACTCCTGAGGCGGGTAACATTGGTATGCACTGGCGCAGTATACAGTGTACGCGGAGGCAGAAATGAACAGTAACATTCAGTAAGTGTGTACTTGTATGTCATTCACTCGACCGGCAGCAGCTTATTTAGTGCATCAGTTTTTGTTCGGCACGTCGACTTCCGGTAACAAGCCTCCTCATTGGTTGTACGAAGTCACCTACGTTCAACCGTGCTTTATTTTGTTTGTCTGTTCCGTCATGAAAAAATATATGTTGAATAAGGTTATTACATCTAATTTGATTAAACTTATTATTTCAACAGTGGGGCACGTGTTAATGAAAGTAGGTATTCCTTCCTTCTCAACGTAACCTCCATACAAGTTGTATTGCAAATTCAATTTCTACTCAGCAATATTTTGTCACAGGAAGGTTGGTTTCCGATTGAATCATTGACTATTTGAGCTGGATTTTGCCATAACTCGTATGGAGATTACACAGTGTGGGAATGTATATAAATATCTGCATCATTCATGGTTGCAATTATGAATTTAGTAAGATTATAATAAACCATTTGGTTCATTACGTTCGCTTCCAGTCATAATGATTTTATTCATTTGCTTGGAACGTTTATTACTTATGTAGAAAAAAATGGGCATGGATTTTTTTCTACAGATATCCGTCATTTAGGCGACTGTGTAATAAAAAGCGTCTCAATGTTTAGGTCTAGCAAAACCAAAGGCGGCAGTGAGAGCATTGCCCTCCAAGCCACTCTGGTTCACGTGTACGCGGACACCCTCCTGGCCGTGGCCGTCCTGCTCACTGCGGTCACCATCAAGTATGAGGTGAGCAAACGAATACGAGGAACATTAGACTATACAGTAGGTGCATTCGAGATGATGCCACAGAGCCTGTACTAGCAGCTGCTGGGGATAAATACTTGCATCGTCGTCTACATGCAGCCTAAATTAAGGTGAGGCAGTTCATCTACGAGCTGTCCTTGGGCGTATTAGTCTTTCAGGCGCCTGAAATGAGAGCTCACTAAGGCGCACGTCAAAGCTTTGGTGGAGAATAGTTACTCATTCTCATCTGATCTGCAGTTTTTTGGATAAATAGGGTTAATAGGGACTTAGGGTAGTTATGTTTGCCAGGCCACTTTAACACGATCAAGTCCCAAAATCAACCCACCGCCACAAAAGTAATTGGAATGATTATGGCTATCTTATGTGTACGACCCTTGTCTCTTATTTATGGGTTGGAATTATGACATCAAACTCTGTTCACAGAGTGATGTAACACAGGACCCAGGCAGTTGGATTGATTTACACCTTCCCTCCCCCTCCTTCGAAAATTATTAGGTGCGCGCCAGGAAATCGGTCGCCGAAGCTCGGACGTCACACGGTAGTTGCTATATTAATTCATGAGGCGATTTTGTTCACAACCAAACCTTGTCGCACATTAAATTAGAAATTTGACGTTGAAAATGTAAATATTGTTCATTTTCAATGCTTAGCGGCGCTTGTCAATCTAACGTTCACCCTACTGCTTGTATTTGATATCAAATAATGTATCATCCTATAAATTTTAGATAACGCAAGAAATATCACGTCACTCAGTGCACATTCTCTATTTTTATATGACTATTCATGCTGCATCATGTCATATAGTCACCGTGTCTATACAGGCTTATTCATGCCCTGTCATGCCATCTCATGTCGTGCCTCGTCATCGCACTGCGAGCAGTCCCCCCCTAAAACTTGCTAATCTTATTGCCCAACTCGACTCCTATTTTGTCCAGATCAGACCCTGCGTCCCTCTGAAAGTCGTTATGACGTCATATCCGGCGCGCTCACTGCTCCGACCGGCCGCTTAGCCGGGAGGTAGCATCTGGTCTGAACTGTCAGTGCAACCATCATTTATGTATTCAGCTAACATCCGTGGCTAAACTCAGTCGCTTAATCAGAATGTTCTTTTTTTTTGTTAGCAAGCCACATCGTCCCATCATTTCTCCAAGTGACTGTATAGAAAGATCGGTCGTATCTATCTTTTCAACTGTTTAACCGCGTGCGTGAATGTGCGTATGTAATTGCGTAGCAGTTTAAAGCAGTTTTGACTTCCAGTATTTCCCTGCTGTGTAGCATAGGAAAGTCTTAGATCAATGCAGGAATTGTGTTCCTTTTCACCCTATACCTATTCCAAATTTTGTACAGGGTTTTAAATGAAGGCATTTTGCTTAGTCGCTTTTTGTTTCTTTCAATCGCGTGTACAGCCTTGAATAATAGACCGGGGAGAGAGAAATGCATATCTCGGATCACAATAATTTTACTTGTTGAATATCAATATCAGAAATAATGCAGTCATAGTGGACCACATAGAGGACTTGTGAACAATACTGATGGATCTGTCTGTCGGCAGGAGAAAGGATCTTAGTCCGCAAAAAGATGAACGAAGGAAAGGGCCCGTCTGTTGAACGATTACATTGAGAATTAAACACTGACGAGACCCTACCTGTTTGAAACTGGCGTCAAACATTACCACAAAACAATTAATATTAACTTGAATATGACATAGTCCCTCCTTGTATTAACCCAAACGCAAGGCCAGGTGTGATTGGCCTCGAGGTAGGTGAAGGGCGGAAGGGGGTGGCCGATCTTGCCAACCTTCTGGTGAGGCTCTAAAAAACATTGTTTTTCAATTTTGTAATTACGGATTGGGTGCAGACATGAACACAATTTCAATTACTTAAGTGTATATTTCACATAACACTCAGCGCGGGTGCACTTCTTGAACTGATGTTACTTTTAGAGTGCACTTTGAGGAGGCAAAGTGAGCACTCGAATGCTTGGACAGCCCCTCATAAGCTGGCTCATCTCCTGGTGCCATGCCAACTCTTCTAATTGTCATTTTCCTACGCTACTGGACTGCTACATTTTTGCCTATGAAATGCTAAAATAATTGTTATTAATGGTGTTGACATTTAGTATGATATTTATTCCTTGAAAGTCTTTTTATTTAGAGGTTGGTGTTGGTGACCTGGAAGCCTCTGGCATCCCATCGGTGTCATACTGCAACTGATGTTAAATATTTTGCATATGAAGACATGGTATAAAATGAGTTGATACTCTCATGGCAAAACTGTGCACCGACCAAGAATGGACTGATTTATAATAGTGTTAATCCTAATCTGTTGTCTAAAACATTTCGACAGTTAGAACGATGTTTTATGACGCATCTCACTTTCAGCTGACTAGAAGCATATACGCCATGGGGGCGCCAGCGGATTACTTTTGGTGGTGACTTAACCCAATCAGCGGCACCCTTTATTAGCGATGAGAGCGGCAGGTTGGCCCCCGCTGGCCAACACTGATTATAATGCTGTTTATGCGATGGTCAAGACGATTTAAGAGGTTTGATTGTGAGAAATTGCTTAAGTAATCATTATTGGACATCATTGCATAAAAAACAAAAGTGTCAATGTTATTGATATGTTAATATCTTTACAACTAAATGATGAAATCGCGCACGGCAAGAAATCCAGCAAGAAGAAAGCAGGCCGTTCGAGGCAGCGCGAGAGAGCTGCTGTGGGCACGCCCACATGACGTGTACTTACGCACGTACATATCACGTGTACTAACGCACGCACAAGGGGTCAGAAGCTCCAAAAGAGAGCAAATACGAACAGTCATATGACCGGCTGCTGGAGCGCAGGGAAGCACCACACAACTACACACAACGGAGTGCGTCAAGACACTGGCTGGGCAACTCTTCACCACTGACAAGCGCCACTCCCTTTACGAAACGGTCGTCATAAAGAGCGGAGTGGCGCTCTACTGCGAAGTAGAGAAAAACACATACGTGAATAATAATTGTTAATTAATTGAACACCGATAAACTTTGTACGTTTTTTTTGTTGTTGCAATGTTGAGGAAATATCTTCCAGGAATAGCTGAATCTATAAAAACGTACTGTCAAAATCGAAGATTTTACAAATGTGTATAGACAAAGTTGGTCCAAAATGGCCAACCTCCTGCTAATATGGTTAATGGTGGTGTGTGCATTTAAAACACACAATTATAAAAAAATACGTTGGCAGGATTACCTCATCTCTATCATTTTAATCCTAGGGATAGCGTGAGGAAAAGGATAGCGCAGGGCATTATATGGTCGAGCTCTACACGGTATGTTCCATTTCTTAAACGATTTTTTCCGCAAGTCTACATTCAACTCGCTCGTGCGCCATAAACGTCAAAACTGTTTTTTTTTTCAATTTTTTTTAGTGTCCCTGCATGGAGACAGTATTCGATTTCTGGCGTCCGTAGTACTTGCCTGTGGGACCGAGCGCACGTCATACGCTGGGCAGTACACACTGCCAGTGCAGTCGAGGCAGCCTCCCGACGCAATCGTAATAAAGTCAAGGCAGCCTCGCCAATGCCAGTGCACAATGCCCTCCTGACGCAATTGCCATAAAGGGCGCGCTCCCTTAACAAACTCTGCAAACTCAAGCCCTTCACCAGTCCAAATTCAAACTCAAGCTAACTCTGTGATAACTCAAGTCTCGTGCTTCCTACGCACCATCACGTGATCTGACACTCAAGTCGACACTAATACTGATGCTGCCTCACTATTTACGCCTGGTCACTTCGTTCCGCTTGTCGCTCGAAAGCCTCCGGACCTTCATCATGACATCACAACACGCTTAACGTGGCTTTGACACTTTGACGGCAGCGGCTGCATGTAATCACGCCAGCACCGCCTGCACTGGCAACCACTGCCTTGCACTACCAAGCGCTGTAGAACACAAGCCTCACCAACATCACGCCAGCACACTTGACTGCACGTTCTAGCGACGGTCACCACAGACCATGTGTGGCTATCCTGCGTCGTCAGGCAAGCCGAACAGTGTCCACTCTGATAGCAGTGTAACCGAGTGGGCCAATTCCAGTACTCCAGCGTGTGAGGATCATGCTGGTCACGGTACCTGATATATACGAGCTTATGTCTAATTTTTCCGTCCATCGCTTACCCTGTTCAATGTCAGATTTCGTATAGACTTATCAGCGTGACGTTAGTGAGTTCGCATTGCTCGACCTGAGCTGTAAGTTCGTTCAAATAGCGCAGGATTTTTTTTTCTCCTCCTGTCGCAAAGCTATATTTTATATTTTTCATTCATATTGCCGCGTGCCCCAATTTCTTATTACGGTAGAACCAAAGTGGGATTCTTTTGCACTGTGGTATTTTGAATTCTGCCATTTTAGTCATGAATTGTGACCTTAGTCCGTTTTTCACCATATATGTTAGCTGTCTGTGCTATTTATTTCCCGGCACGCGTCAACCGCATCATGCGTCCTTATTTCTCTCATGGGTCGAAATAGTGATAAGCACAACCCTTCCAAGAATCGGATTTGAAATATGAAGTCAAATAAAAATAAAAATAATTTATTATTCGCGGAATACATAACAACTTTATTCAATTTACGATGACGAAATTTTTTCATCACCTCCATGTTCATTTCATTTTATCTATCATTACAATTACCATTCATCAACTCATTTTATATCGATTAAAATATTATTGAGACCCCCATAAATGTTGACTTTATCCATTAAAATATTATCCTCCTACTAAGAAGTCTAATTTGCCGCATTCTTTTAGTTTTGCCCTTTCAAAAAAATTGTTCTGAGTTCATTGTTTGTAAATATTTGTCATGACGACGCGTATTGACGCTTGGCAACTACTCGTTCCTTGCCTGCCATGACGTTGAACATCGGCGCCCTATGTCCGGCCGGTTCCAGGCTCCGGTGGAAGGGCATCTCTAACTCCTTGCTTTGTGCAGCCCGGCCTGAAAGTGGCGGACCCCGTGGTGACGATGGTGTGTTCCGTCATCAGTGTGCTGCTGACGGCACCGCTGCTGGGCAGGGCCTGCAAGGTCAGTGGTAGCTGATACTACGCTAAACATTTGGCCTAGCTCATCGTCAGCTAATGCTTAGTCCTGTGAAATTATTAACAGCTCAAGTTTCTATAATAAATGTTCACCGTCCTTAAGATAGTGTATGCTTAACCCAAAAACAAACCCTCAACCCACCTCCCTCCTCTCAGTTGCTTCTACAGGGGGCTCCCTCCAGTGTGCCGTACCGCCCTCTCCTGAGCGCCTTAGAGGGTGTGCCTGGCGTGCGTAGCGCGCACTGCCTGCACGTCTGGACTCTCACAGCTGACAGACACGTCCTCTCTGTCCACCTCGTCACAGGTACGTCAACAACGAGTCCTGAAAGACTTGGGCATCTTATGTTATTGTTGTTGTCGCTTAGTCCCGGTTTCCACCTGCGGTGGAAGAAACTGCGCCAGCGCATCGGCCCACTGACACGCGCGTGTTGAGACAAGGGGAGGTGGGAGATGATAAAGGGGGGCCGGCTTAGTGGTGGGGTAGTTTTTTGTTTGCTATCTTGATAAACTTTGTGGTTGTGTGGCAGTTGACAAATGGCCCCCCGTGTGGTATAGTCATAATCGTGGACACCAGAACGTTGAAACTTGCACTTGGGTCTCATTGATGACCAGTAGGTAGAGCTGGGCAAAATAAAGTGTACAGACTAGAGTACACAGATACATTTGTTGAGCTCTGTCCAGCGAAACACGGATAATATGAAAAAATATGTATATAGTTGATTTGATTTGCCATGCAATGCTAATAAATGCATTCAGATGACATTACTCACCCTGGGACTGATGCTGCTGGTGCAAAAAAAAAATCTTAGTAGTCTAGGTACAGCAAAATATTCGCACCTATAGTAACGAAAAATTTCCCCAAACAGTTTTTCCTGCTTTTTGAATATTTCTTTTCAATTGGTGCGTTCTAGATGACGTCACTAACAAACTTTCACTAACTGATGTTAGATATGATTAAGTTTGACTGCATATAATTTTTTTTCAACCTAATACTGATCCATTGTACAGCCAAAGGCGCATTTCCGATGACGTCACTCGGAGTGTTCTTGGTGGCCGTGGAAGTTAAGAAGTTCGCACCACCTGAAAAGAGGGTTCATCTCTATCTCTCAAAGAGCTCTGAGAGCTATTGTCGTAGCATGACCATAGGTTTATTCGAGATGAATCTTTTCAGATGGTACAAGCTGCTATGCTACACGCGCAGCTGCTGCACGCCGTCTCGAGTTCATTTGTATTGTATCATGCCCATGAACCCATTTTTACACCCCTTAGCAGCTGGTCCAAACCGTCATCTCGAGCGCACCAATTAATGTATTAATAATTGCCACTCACTTTTATAAACTGATTGCCACAAAGACCCTCTAAATGCTAATGCTTTATTTCTCTTAGATCCGGTGTTTGACCACGAGACAGTCCGTCAAGAGGCGGTGCACGTGGTGCAGCGTCGCTACCCCACAGTGCACCACTGTACGGTGCAGGTGGAGCGGCATAGACCGACTAAGCAGCGCACCCGCGACGGTTTCGTGACTTGTAAACTGTTGGACCAGTCGCCGTAAGCAAATCCATCTTGCTGAAAAAAAATTCAAGCCCATTTTCGTCCGAAGTTTACCCAGAAATGAATAAAATCGTTTGAAGATTGTCTGTGAAAGCGCTAGCAGGCTACTTGCACTATAAAGGCCAAACCGCGGGTAGGTATAACGTAGCTAAAGTAGTTGTCTCGATGGGAGTTCATGTCAATCTAATTTAGCCTTAAAAAGGGTTTCCATGTTTCAATTGCCGGTTTGTTGGTTTTAGTAATCAGTGAAATGTACAATGTGGAACTTTTTCAGCCGTTTGTATCAGTGCATCGAATACAATTTACGACACAGTTCAATATTTTGATGGATAAAATCAACCTATACCTCTCAATCAAGTAATTCAGAATAACAGGTGTGACGTTGGCCCTGAGATCAAAGGAACACACATAGATGCTATCTACCAGCGGATATAAGAAATACCACCAAAACATCCACCGTCACGAGAAGGTGAAGTGATACATAGAGTGTGAGTCTTCCATAGCATGAAATGGCACTGTGCGTGGAGGGGACGAGGCAGATCGAGTCGAGTGGAGACGAGTCTACGAGGGTGGCGATGAGTCAAGGCGAGTCGAGACTGGTTGAGACGAGATGACTCGGGGACCCCTAGGTTCTCATGGGACCCGAGACATTTGGAAGACCCAGAGATACATGGAGGACCCACCAGGACTCTTTCGGGGCCCTTTGGAACCCTTGTGAGACCCTTTAGGACACATTTGAGAAGCTTTGGGACCCTCTTGAGACTTTCCGGGACCCTGGGAACCTATGCTTTCCTCAACTTACGATGCAAAACCCACCAACAGAAACTATAACTTTTGTGATCTCGATACTCTCGATAAAAAGCAATTTCTCTGTAATGAGTAAGAGCCTTATGGTTTGCATCGCGCTTCTGCTTTCTATTCGAATGAATCCGGAGGAGAAAACATTACAGATTTGTTTTTACGAGAGCATCTTGATAACATCCGATGAACATAGTTTTCGACCGATTTAGACCTTTGTGTCTTTTAAACTTACTCGGGAATCTCGAAACTGTTAAGTTCCTCGACTGACCTCAAGTTTTTAGGAAAAAGAAACTTTTGGCCGCTTGGCGGTACGTGGCGTCTTGCACCTGTCGGTCTAAATGTATTCCAGGTAGTGAGTGGCGCGCTCAGCCGTCTGCTGGCTGAACTCCCAGCCCCCAGCCCCTTCCTTTCCTATACAAGCGAGGGCTGGGCTACCCGATCATTCACGAGGGCTAGCAAAGTTGCTTTCCGTGAGGAGACGCCGGTGCGTAGTTGAGATAGCAAAGGGAGGAAGCGGCCCCATATGGCTCTTACTCATTACGCACTCCCGAGCAATCAACAAGAATTTATCGATGTTTCAGCTCTGAGAAAGAATAAGAAAGCGGCGAGGAAGAATCCCAATTTGAAAATTGGGAATAGTCATACAGTACAACAGAGCACCGCACCCAGGGGCATTGCGGAACTATTTGTGTCATTGCCGTGCCCTAGAAGCAAGTTTCCACTGAAACGGATGATTGAACGCCTCACACAGCACTTTACAGAAGTGCCGTTCAAGTGCAAGAAGCGTCTTAGTACTAAGGGGAACACGTCCCCTTGTGAAATATATGGGGATGCTAAGTATTTAGAATCCTCGCTGTTCGTTGAAGACATCTGGGAAACAGGCATCCGTCTGCAATTTATCGAGAAAATGCCCGTTTGCCACAAGACTACGATTGACCTGATGCAGAGAGCGAAATGGACGTCAGAACGCGAACCGAAGAGATTAAGGCCAGCGCAACGAAAGCCCGTGAAGGACACGGGAATGCAGTGCCGCAGTGAGACGCCTCGTGATGGAGTCACAACTCGGTAATAGAAGAACATTTGTATCGCCTCTCTCACTGGTTTCGGATTGGCCGGTAATTGTGAAGGGTGTGTGGCTTGATGTATGCAAACAAGCTGATTTGGTAGCCCTGCAGGAGACGTGGTTGCATCCATGGCAGATCAACTTAACTTCCTCGTCGGGAGAAGATATAAGCTCATTTTCAATTTCTTCGATCAATGTGTCCAATGAAATAAGGGTGGGCAGGCCATTTGGAGGACTGGCATTCATTTGGCAACGATCTTTGAGACCAATGATCAAGATTAGACAGTACGATTGCAATAGAATCTTAGGCTTGAGCGTTACATTTGGTGGGACCACTGTTTTTTGTATTTTAATGTAAACTCGAATAACAACCTCGAAGAGTACTTTAACTGTATATGTGTTCTTGGTAGTATCTTGGAGAGTCGAGAAGAACAGCAAATATGTGTTTTTGGAGACTTCAAAGCCTCGCCGCACACGCCCAGGTTTGTTGAGATTTAAGTGTTTTTTTCTGAATTTAATTTGGCGTATCAGGACACTCTGATTCTCCCGCCTGATACGTACACTCAAGTAAATTATGGCTCTCGATCCACCTCCTGGATTGATCATATCGCTCTGTCTCTGATGTTGTTAGATGTAACCGTTTCATGTTGCACATTGCCTGATGTGGCCTGTACGGATCATTGTGTCATAGGGGTTACTTTTAATTCTGAAAGAATGCAGACCCTCTGCAAGTTGATCCTCGCGAGGTTAAAGCGATTGACTGGATTTTTTAATACAAAGTTACAACGGATCGATTCTATGTAGAACTCGATGCCCTTTTATCACACATTCCTGATAGGCTGCTCGGAATGAATGAAGTAGCCGACAATGAACGACTGAATGACCTGTATGATTGCATGAAACAGTGAATTGCTGGTCGACGAGTTTTTGGAATGAGGAAACCTTGTAAATACTATGTCCCTGGGTGGAATGAACGGGAGAAGGAATTGAATTATGCTGTAAGGGAGGCTCTGTTTCAGTGGAATGTAGCAGTAAAGCCTCGAGGGGGTCAACTTGCAGTGGCAATGAGAATAGCCAAATCCCGTTTTCGTAGGGAACTTGCGTTTCTACGAGAAAATAAACAACAATTACGAGCGCAGGCGCGTCTCTCAAAGTTGCGTGAAGGGAAATGCAAGGATTTTTGGAAAGAAATTCGAGGACTTAAATCCAAGAAAGAATCACTTCCACTCACTGTTGCAGGAGTGATGGGCATGGATGGCAATGCGAGAGTCTGGGGGGAGGACTTTAGGGATATTGCAAACTCAGTTGCCACGGATGAAAATAAAGAGTGGATTCAAGGAGCCATTAGCAATATTCCGGTTGTAGACGAAACGATCAGTGTTGCCGAGGTCAGGGCCATTGTAAAAGGATTTAAAAATAACAAAGCTGTTGGTAATGATAATATTCCTGGAGAAGTGTATAAGCATGCCTCTCATAGATTGATTACGGTGTTAGCTCTCTTCCTCTCGGGCTGAACAAGAGCCAAGTAGTTGCCCAGAGATGTAATGCATGTAATTGTTAATCCGCTTCTAAAATGTGAAACGAAGGACCCGTTTGACATAAATAATTACCGCCCCAATGCATGTGCAATCTCAATCTCTAAAGTTTTGGAGCAGATCATTCTGGCAAGATTGCAAGCGATTTGTTCACAGCGGACAGTCAGTTTGGTTTCAAGGAGGACCATGGTACGGAAAGGGCGATTTTTGCTTTGAAACAAACAATAGATTACTACAGAAGTAGGGACTCTCCTGTCTTTATGTGCTTTTTAGATGCAAAGAAAGCGTTTGATAGAGTAAATCACTGTACTTTGTTCAGGAAACTAATTGAGAGGGGAGTCCCCCCCTCATATCGTAGAGTTGCTTATGTTCTGGTACAGAGAGCAGGAACTCAGCTCCCTATCATTGTATCAATGGAATTAGACAAAGAGGTCAATGATGATCTGAATTTCCACTGATGATCTGAATTTCCTATTAGGCAGGGAGAACGTAGGATGTCATGCTGCTAATTGCTATGTTAAAAATCTTAGCTATGCCGACGATATGGTGTTAAAAGCTTCAACACTGTCTGCACTGCAGAAGCTTTTAAATATTTGTAGTAATTTTGCTCAGCTCTGTGATTTGTGTATAACACCTCAAAAACTGTGTGTGTGTTGGTCAGGCCAAAAAATCCTAAGCGTTACTTTTCGACTGGTGGTAAGTTATATGGTGTCACACTGGATTTTGTAGACGAATTTCAGTATCTCGGGCATATTGTTTCTGCAGATGGCACTGATGATAAGAATGTTGCTAAGCAGACCAGGAGACAAATGCCGTTTGTAACATGCTAATACGGAAGTTCTCCTTTGCGACAAAGGAAGCAAAAACACAGCTTTTCAAATCATACTGTTACCCAATTTACTGCAATGCAATGTGGAGAGATTTCTGTCAATTCAATATGAAAAAGCTGACAGTGAGCTATAGTGACACATTTCGTCGACTGATGCAGGTCCCACGTTCGACTTCCGCGAGCAGAGTTCTTGCAGAAAACGCATCAGATCACGTTAAAGTACGTTTTCGTAAATCGGCATACAGCCTCATGACTAGAGTAATGGCTTCTAACAATGAAATCCTCATTGGAATCTGCACCAGCGATGCGCTCGCTGGATCGTCAATGTTAGGACGTTTGAGAGAGATACTGTACACACTAGAAGGAAGATAATGTGTCCGTTAGAAATAAATTTTGTATTTCTAATGAGCTTCCTGATTTGACGTTTCTGCCTTAGTAAACTGGCGGATCATTCATATTTCTATTATAATAAATTTTGTATCAAATGTACTTCTATGCCCTTGATGGTTTATAATAAAGTGTTATTAGTATTATTAGTATTATTAATATTGTTATTATTATTATTAATAATATTTTTACTACAGAGAAATAGCTTTTTATCGAAATTATCGAGATAACAAAAGTTATATTCTCTTTCACTCGTAAGAGCCATATGGTTTTGCATAGAAAATACCATCGTGTAGCACAAGCTGGATGATGATGCCAGAAGAGCACAGAAATTGGATGGATCGGCAGCATCTTAAACTGGGTGTTCCCAAAGAAGCACTTGCCGTGTAAGGGAATGATAACACATTTGTATGAATAGGGGTAATGACTACTGATTGTCGATTACAAAAATTGTCGACAACAGCAAAAAGCTAGGTCCTCGCGGCAAACTAATATGCGAGCCTTGAACTTGGAGGCCCAAATAATATTTAAGTTTGTGTAAATACAAATATGGCGTTGTGGCAACGGCAGTGAACATACTAGCTCGACGCGGCCAAAAATAATATGCGGGCCGTGAGCATGAGCAATCAAAGAGTAGTTACGTAATCAATACATATTGCCCTCTAGAGAGGGTGGGTGAACCATCCGGAAGGCAATAAATTCTAAATACACCAGCACCAACAATGTGTACAATAGCTAGCTCCTATGGTAACAGAGTTGTACTGCAAGTAGGATAAGGAAATATATATTTCGTAATCCGTATCCTGAAGGCTTTGCGTGGAGCGTTGCCGCACGCGATGGTAAGATAATGAAGTACGTATACTATGGTGCGTAGAGGAGGTGCTGGCCTCAGCGGATGCGGTGTCCGAAACGTATGAGGCGAGAAGGATTATCTACCTAGGTATTTGTGCACGAATACGTGGGGCGGCCTCCAAAATGCCTTGGATATGATGTCTTGAAGCAGGATTCCATGCTTCCAAGCGATAGACGAGGCATACTTGCGGACATCATGAGCTTTAGTGAAGGCATGCGGTGTGGCCTCATTGATAAGTAAGCAGATGTAGTGCCCCACCGATGACGCCATGAGAGGCTTGCCGTAAGTAGAATGGATGAACAAAAACTCATTGTGCGATGGACATCGTGCTATGTAGGCTTTGAGTGTGGTCATAGGGCACAAGCCGTGTGTCCGGCCATCCGGCAGCAGTGAGGCGATAGAGATGAGCAGTGGTGTGTGGGCGCGGGTCGTTCCGTGCGTGACATGGCTGTAATTTCAGAGACCCTGTTGCCTGCTGCGAGCGCGCCGAGAAACAGCGTCTTTGAAAGAGCGCCAAAACTGACGTCGTCTGAGTATTGAAGCGAGGAGAGGCGAGCATGACGAGCACCGACTCGAGCTTCCACTGCTGCACGAAACGTCGTTGTGGCGGATTCTCGTGAAACTGGGTCCTAGCCAGTTTTTGAAAGATCGCCCCATGGGTCGTAACGCCAAATCCATGTAAGAGGGGCAAGTGTAGCGCATTCCTGTCGACCAGAACCGTACCAGGGTTGAGCCGCTTCTGCTTGCCGGCGTAGTGCAGGAACGGCAAGAAGGTAGACTGGTTGACTGACTGCGCCTGCGTGGTGCGTAGCCACGTTTGTAAACAAGTCCAGACGCTTTGGTATTGGCGTTGTGTGGACTGTCTGTGTGCGTTAACCAGGGTGTCCGTCTGCGAGCAATTGAATTTGATCGTGAGCACCGTTTTTAAAAATTGAATGCGAGGTAACGCGGGAAGGGTCGTGATGTTGGAAGGACCTCCCTGCCTTCGATGCGCTGAGACACATCGAGGGCGAGTGAAAGTTCGTTGAAAGACCCGTTGACCGTGGACCACCGCAGTGCGTTGGGGGTGGTCCGGGACCACGAGGACACCGCTGTAGCGGTACGTCTCGAGTTTACGAAGCACTTGTGGGATCAGGTTGTACGGATGGAAGAGGTATATTTCCTTCCACTAATTCCAGTCTCATTGGAGAAAATCCTCTAAAGCCGCTCGCGGGTGAGGAAACGGAACGGCAAATAGTGGGAGCTTGTGGTTCCCCGGATGCGCGAAGGTCCCGCGCAGGGTAGAGAGACGGGAGAAGCACTGAGACGTCAGCGCCCATTCCGTTTCTGCCGGTAGGAGACGTGAGAGGTGATCGGCCTAAACGTTCTGCGAACCGGGGAGGTAGGTCGCGAGGAGAGAGAGGTTCTGGCCGCTGGAGGATCTGTAGGAGCTGTGCTCCGAACTTCTGCAGCGCCGGGGCCTTGCTGGAGCCCAAGTGGTTCACCATGGCCACTGCCGCGCGGTTGTCGGACGTCACGCGGACTGTGGTGCTGAGCCGATGGGCTCGTGCGCCCAGCGCGTGTAGGATGGCCAGCGATTCCTCCGCCGTAATGTGGAGATTGCGTTCCCAGGGAGACCAGCGGTCGTAAGACTGCTGGTCGCTGCAGCATACGGCACTCCACGTTTCGTCCGATGCATCCGTCCACAGGAGGTGCTCCGGGGAGGCATTAAAAACGGGACGGGGGTATGAAGAAGAGTCCCGTCGCGCCAGTGCTTAGCTGCCTGGCGGTAGGGATTGTTGAGACGGCAGGGCTTGCGGGAAAGGTGGATGGAGCGTGCTGCGATCACCACCTCGTTGAAAAAGTGGCGAGCATGGCGTAAGTAAGGTGTGAGGAAATTTATTATGCTGAGGAAACTCTGATGCTGTCGGAGCGAGAGGGTTCGGCGGGAAAGTATCTCCGTGGCTATGTCCCTGCAGCAGTCGATGTGTCGTAAGGCTGGGGCGATGGACCCGGCCGCGCTGTTGAATGTAACCCCTATGAAGTCGATCTGCTGGGTGGGTTCTAGAATAGATTTCTCCATGTGGACGCGGAAGCCTAGTTTGATGAGAAGGTCGCAGGCCGTCTGGCTGTTGCGCCGGCAGTGAAGTGCTGTCGGTGCCCAGAGTAGCCAGTCGTCGATTTAGAAGGCCGCATCTATCCCTTGCTGGTGGAGTAAACAAAGGAAGGCCAAAAAAAAACGTTAGCCTTGCAGTTTGAAGGCCAGGAATCTGGGATGAATTGGGATGTGCAGGAAGGCGTCCTTGATTTCCAACTTGGTAAACCAGACAGGGGGGTTCAGCACTGCTCGTATGCGCTGCGGGTAGGACATGCGGAACGTGGATACCTGGATGTATCTGTTGAGGTTGGAGAGGTCGATCACCAGGTGATCGCCTCCGAAGGCCTCAAGGACCGCAAATATGCGAGATACAAAAAACCGGCTGTTTGGGAACCGCCTTGACTATGCCTTTGCGCAGAAATTCTGATACAAGGGGTTCTAGAACGTCCTCGCGTTGTCGGTGAGAGGCTGTGTGAACGAGGAGAGGCCAGAAGAGGCCTGTGGCGATAATGTGTTTGACCAAGGGCGTGGCCTTGGTCCACTGCACGAAGCGGTTCCTGAGGGTTGCCGGCAGAACATCAGAGTTTGCGGAAGGGAGGGGGGGCTAGCTGTGGGCTGCGCTGTCTGTGGTTAGCTGTGGGCTGCGAGCGGGAGGGGGAGGGTCGCTTGTGTGCCGAGGTTCCCAGACCCCCTTCGCAACTACCCCTCCATGGAACGTATTGGGCGGGTCCCCGGGCCCCCAGAGCAGGCGGGAGGGGGCCTGGAGCTTGTTTGAGGGGCACCGGAGACCCCCCGCCTCCCTTGGGGTTGCCTAGCGTCCTGCTGCAACGTAGGGCGCGCCCTGAGCGGTGCGGGTCGGCCACGAAAGGAGCTTCGTGCCATTTCACCTCGGTTATAGAGGGGATGCTGTGCGACAGCTTCTCGGTGTTGCGGGGGTCTCCGTGGAGCAGGGGCAACGAAACCTGATGTGGAGAGGCCCAGAAAGAAGAGGACCTCTGTCCTGCTTCGGAAAGTGTCCAGCGCTTGGCTAGCCTGTAAGATCGCCCCATCGGGTAATAGTTTAGGTTCAAATACCAACCCTGTTAGAAGGGCGGTCCGGGCGGATTCCGCAGCGAGCATGTCCAGCGTCTGAAGCCGAATCTGGTATCTCCACTGAGTTGCGTCGAAGAGGGATTCCGATAATAGTTTGTGAACGGAGCCTGTGGTTAGCTTTGACAGGCAACGCAGTGACTGAGGGGTAACTGGCGTGCCATCGGCGAGGACGGGAGTCCGGATGCGCTCAACAATCCCCATCAGTGATGCGCCGAGGATGTAGCCGCGCAGGGTTTTAGCAGCCTGCGTGCGGAGTTGGAAGTCCTTGGTACGTGCTTCTATGGCAATGCGATGGACCGGGAAAGCGATCTTATCCTCTGTGGCGTCGAAGTGAACCTTTTGTGGAGAGGATCGGAGCATTCGCGAACTCTATCAGGGACTTGAATACGGGGCAGTGTGCTGCGAGAGCAAAGTGCGTGTTTGACCAAGCGTCGAGGCCTTTCGGTGCCGACCCGTTGGGCAGGGTGGTATTGATTTGCAAAGACACTCTTGAGACGCTGGAGAGGGAGCTTCTTCAAACCTGCTGGCGGCAGAAAATGGGTGGACCTGCGGACGAGTAGCTGAACTGCGGTGCTGGGTAAGTCCACCGGGAAGAAAATGAAGTCAGAGCCTCTCTCATGAACCTTGATCAGATTGTTATAGGGCTCTGTGGTGTAGACCTCATAGTCGCAGCTCACCAATCCCTCCATGTACGTCGCGCTGAGAGGAGGTACATACCACCTCTCCTCCGGGGAAGGAGGAGAGGCGAGGGGCACTGTTTCATCTGCAGCCGTGCTGTCCTCCTTTGCCTTCCGTTTGTTCCTAGTCTCCCAGTAGCGAGGTGGATTGCGTTGCGTGCCCAGAAGTGTAAGGTGGCGGGAGGCAGGGTGTAAAAAGGACCTTGTGTCTGATGTGACGTTGCCAGTGTATCTTCGTCTCATGGACCTATTTCTGTTCAGGAAAGCCTCGTAGGCCGCACTGCCTGGGGCCGCTTTCATGGCCGATAGGCAGATTGCACATCTTGCTGGCCTATACACGTGTCCCGCAAAGCAGATGGAGTGCCTCTAGCAGGTGGTATGGAGGTCGTTTTTGGGCAGAGGAGAGGCACATTGGGAGCAGGTGGACCGAGAAGCAGATTCTGAAATCAGGTCAGGGAGAGAGAAATATAAGTTGGAGGTAAAGACTTATACGAGAGTATGTGTTTACACATTATCTTGCAGAAAGAGTGTTAGCATCCAACCAAAATATGTGTGAGCATGTCCACAAAAGTTACGTGAAAACAAATTTATGCATCAACAAATTTGGTGTGTTGAGCAATTTGGCGTGTCGACAATTAGGTGACAACAGATTTGTTTTGACAAATTTCAGTCTTGCCAAATTTGTCTCATTAAATTTCTGTCACGACAAATTTCTGTCCCGACAACTTTCTGTTCCAACAAATTTATGTCATAACATATTTCTGTTCCGACAAATTTCTGTTTCGAATAATTTATTTTTCAACCAATTTCTATCTCGACTAATTTCTATCTCGACAAATTTCTGGCTTGACAAATTTGTGTCGACAAATTTCTGCTTCAACAAATTTCTGCTTCGACAAATTTCTGCTTCGACAAATTTCTGCTTCGACAAATTTCTGCTTCGACAAATTTCTGCTTCGACAAATTTCTGTCTCAACAAATTTCGGTCTCCACAACTTTCTGTCCTGACAAATTTTTGTCTCGACAAATTTGTCTCGACAACTTTGTTTCGACAAATTTATATTTTGACAAATTTCCGTCTCGACAAATTTCTGTCATGACAAATTTCTGTCTTGACAAATTTCTGTTCCGACCAATTCTTGTCATGACAAATTTATTTTTCAACAAATTTCTGGCTTGACAAATTTCTGTCTCAACAAATTTATTTCTCAACAAATTCCTGATTAGACAAATTTCCGTTTCGACAAATTTCTGTCTCGACAAGTTTCTGTGTCAACAAATTTGGTGTGTCAACAAATTTCGTGTGTCAACAAATTTCGTGTGTCAACAAATTATGTGTCCTCAGATTTCTGTTCCAACACTTTCTGTCCTGACAAATTTATGTTCTGACAAACTTCTGTCACAATAAATTTCAGTCTCAACAAATTTCTATCTCAACAAATTTATGTGTTGCCAAATTTGGTGTGTCGACAAATTTGGTGTGTCGACAAATTATGTGTCGTCAGATTTCTGTCTCGACACTTTCTGTCTTGACAAATTTCTGTTTTGACAAATTTCTGCTTCGACAAATTTCAGTCCTGACAAATTTCTGTCGCAACAAATTTGTGTTGATAAATTTGGTGTGTCGACACATTTGGTGTGATGACAAATAATGTCGACAGATTTCTGTCCCAACAACTTTCTGTCTCAGCAAATTTCTGTTTCGACCAATTTTAGCCACGACAAATTTCTGTCTCAACGAATTTATGTGTCAACAAATTTGGTGTGTTGACAAATTTGGTGTGTCAACAAATCATGTGTCGACAGATTTCTGTCCCGACAAATTTCTGTCTCGAGAAATGTCTGTTTTGACATTGTCATGTCGTGGGACGCAGCTGCCTGAGAGCAAATTCAGTACGGCAGGGCAATAATTGCCAACCCCACCTGTGGCTCTAGGGGCAGTGGGTCACTAATCCACTGTAAGATCTTAACTTTCTGAATCTTACTTTTCGAAAAAGTGCGACGATCTGTCAGGATCGAGTGAAGCGAGAATGCTCTGCGTCCGAAGCAAGAGCGACGAATGAATGATGGTGATGATGATGAGTCGTGATAAGGTGGGAATAGTAGAGAACACAGGGAAGAAAAAAGGAGTGAAAGGAAATCAGTAGGAGGAGTAAAAGAATTGCTCGGAGCGACATCTGTAGGATGATACTTTCTAAGTATATATTTTATTGCGATACTATGCTAAATTAAAAAAAAATCATCAGATCACTACATTTGAAAAATACTGTTATACCCGTAGATTTGGGGGGATCCACTTGGACCTTTCTGGGGCCCCTTGGGACACCCTTGAGACCCTTTAGGACCCTTTAGAAGCCCCTCTGAATCCTGGAACCTCTGCTTGCCCCTCCCAGCGCTGTAAAACCCATACACAGAAAAATGTTTGTGAGATGCATTAGCAGAACAATTAACCATTACAGTCCGCGGATTGCTGGCGCAGAGGGCGAGGGTCGCGTCGAGGCTGGTCGAAGTGCGTTGAGATCAGTCGAAACATGTTGAGGCGAGTCGAGTTGGTCGCGACGAGCCGAAACTGGCCGAAATGATTCAAGACAAACCGAGATGAGGTAAGGCGAGGGGTCTCGGGGGACTCGAGGAGCTCGGGAAGACCTGGGGGACATGGGTCACCCTCCGGGATTTATCGGGCTCTTTTGTGACCCAAGGGACCGATGCCCCCCCCCCGCCCTATCCCCTTAAACAATCAGTGCGAAATCAATAACCTGAGCAGTTTTTCTGACCATGATGAACCTGCTCTTACTTTCTTTTTCACGATCCACAATATTGAAACGCTGGAGTATTTGTGCGGGAGTTCGTGTTTGTGATTTTGTGAATGGGTATTTTTTCTTCAGTCTGTGCTCGCCCGCGCGTGCACGGACCATATGCAGTTTCTGGGGTTGACCTGGACTGCGTAGCTATGAAACCTTGTGACGCGTTGCGGTTGGAGTCTATCTAATCCGTG
>SDVV010003460.1:0-21354 GCA_016164225.1 Gammarus roeselii | reverse complement strand
AGCTATATATATATATATATAAATACAATATATGTAAATATATATCCATTTACAAAATTAAAGTAATAGCTATGTTCCCAATTTCTAAATGCTTATAGCCAATATGTTGCATCTCCTGATTCATCACAGCAACTGTAAGAACATACTATTTCATTTTTCTTCCACATTTACTACTACATTTGTCTTTGGTTCAAACAGTTTGTTCAAAACAGTATTTCTGGTACAATCTCAACCATTGTTTTACATCTGGCTATGTTACCAGTTATGAAATTCAACAATTTTTTGCATTTAGCTAGTTGATTATTTCAAAATCATAAAAAAAAACTCATGAAATAATTTCCTATACATTACCCATCTTTTTCTTCCACTCACAGGCCATCAGAGATCTTAAGTACACCAAGCCTACTCCTATTCAATCTGCTACTGTACCAGTAGCGATTGCAGGAAAAGACATATGCGGCTGTGCAGCTACTGGTCAGTGCTTTTCTAGATTGCTGGCATTCTGTTGATTTTGATTTTGATTTTTCAGTGTTAATTATGAATTAGGCTACTGATATATTTTTTATTTATTTTTTATTTCCCTAAACCACGAGCTTATTCAGTTGATAAAGGTAAAGATAACTATGTAATGAAGTAGTGTATAAGGGTAGCTTCCTTGATTTGTTGAGACAGTGCTCATCTTTTGATCCAGGTACTGGCAAAACGGCAGCATACGCCCTGCCAACCTTAGATCGTCTTCTACAGGCGGACCGAAGGGGACCGCCAGTTACGAGGGTGCTGGTCATTGTTCCCACCAGAGAACTTGGAGTGCAGGTAACCTTTCCTTTTCTCTGAACTTTGGTATTTGCTTGCAATATTAATGAATTATTTTCATGTGAAGCCAAAAGTAAGCTTGGATGAACTCATTTGTATTAATTTAAGCTACTGATCTACTGTGAGTATAGCTACATGTCAAGTTATTCTTATATTTTGAAAATTGTTGACAGAGAGGTGTTGTGAACTGTGTTGCATCTGTCAGGAGTGAACAGGAAAATATTATTATTATTAAATAATTTATTTCCATCGTCTGGCAATGGGTTTTCAATTAAAAAAAAAAGAAGCATAAATATAAGACATGAAACTCCATTTTCAACTATGCTATTTGTTGAGCGGTGATGAGCATTTCTCTGTTAGAAGCAGAGCTGGTGTCAGAGTTGGGAGCAATACAAGTGCATGGTTTCTAGCGAAAGTGGGACTAAAATAAGGTGGCATTATGTCTCCGTGGTAGTTCTTTCTCTTCATGGGAGTAGTCAGAGAGGCAAACACTAACTGTAATCGGTCATGGTCCAAAATTATTAGAAGCCAATTAAAGGAGTTGGCAGTTTAGTTGGTTGCTGTTTGTGGATGATACAGCTCTGTTAACAGATTCGTTGGAGAAGTTGTGTTGGCTGGTATCTGAGTTTGGCTGAGTGTGCAAGAGAAGGAAGCTGCAAGTTGATGTGGATAAAAGGATAGCAATGAAATGTTTGAGGTATGACTATGCAAACGTTACAGTCTTCCCTAATGGAGAGGTATTGGAATAATCTCACTGTTTCAAGTACTTAGGCTCTCATGTGGCGATGATGACTAATGGAAACGAAAGATAAATCTAGAGAGAAGGAAAGAGGTAATGAGCTGTTAGACCTCTGGGTAATGGCTGTTGGACTTTGGGCTTGGAAGTGGGGAGGGGGTCAAGGTTTAGAAAAGACAGTTGAATGTTTTGGAAATAAAATATGTGAATTTTATGGCCGAGCGTTGCTTGAGGATGAGATCAATCATGACGTTCGAGTTAGAACGGGGATGAAAAGGAAGTTGGAGACCGAGTAGATTCACGTGTGTTGAGGTGGCTAGGACACCAGATGGAGATGAATGAAGGGAAATTAGTAATGATAGCAGAGGTAAGTGAACGTAGGCCTAGAGGTAGACCGTAGTTTGGGTTGATTGGTGGATGGCGTGAAGTAGGCTTTAGGGAGGGGAGAGATGTAGAGGTAGCAACAAACCATGAAATAGACAGGCGTGAGTGTGGAATGATAGTGAATGGTTCGGTTTAACGCAGCCCTAGTGCACTTTCCTGCCTATAGTATCTCGTTGAGAAACAGAATGGACGTGGGTGCGGTAGGGTGGGCCCGGCAATTATTATGTAGCAGTGCAAACCTGTGAAAGTTATCGGGGCCCTGCTGCTAACCCTGATATCGGACTTCACTCCTGACTCAAAGTGAGTGTTGCGTGATTTTTGCCTGTCCTTTTATTGGTAAAGAGCTTAGGCTTGGTATGTGTGCGAGTGCACGGGAGGAGTGTGAGGTGCATCTTGCTGTTTGCCACCCCCTATTTTGGGGTTTCTGCTTTGCGTCTGTATCTGTAATTTTAAGCTAAAAAACTTCTTTTTATCCCTGTTCATTTGCTTGGCAGGTGTTCCAAGTTTTCCAGAGCCTGTCAAAGTACACCAACATCCAAACAGCGCTGGTCCTTGGAGGTCTCAACTCTAAGGCTCAAGAGAAGGAGCTCCTCAAGAAGCCAGACGTGGTCATCGCCACGCCGGGTCGCCTTGTCTCTTATATCAAGAACCTTCAGGGTTTCTCTCTCGAAAACGTTGAGGTTTGTACCTTGAAAGGTTCATTAAATCTCCAGATTGGCATAATTGTACTATAAAATATTAATACTGAAGAGTTTTTAAGCTTTGTCATGCATAGGTAGGCAATAAATTATTAGGGAAATCAAAATCGATTGTGCTGAAGATTGTTTACTCGCTTGTTACTGTGACTATGTTGTTTTGGTAGAGTGCAGTCATCTCAAGTTGTTCTGAATCATCGTTTGCTCTTGATTGCTATCAACCCGTTTTTAACATCATTTAATTTCTTGGATATCATCGTATGAGGCTGTGACTTCCGCTATTGCTTCAGTTTTAACAAGTGCTTACTTGCAATTGGTTTTGATTGAATTCCATTTGCCATTCTGTCTCTTGTCACAGTTATAGTTGATCTAGCTAGCAATGTGAAGTCTACACATACTTGCTATGGTTGAAGTTGAATAGTGTGCAGGAAAAACTGTAGATAGTCTTGACAAACACTTTGCTAGGAACGCTTTGTATTGATTGGAATATTTTCTGTATAACAAAGAGGGTCCCTCTTGATATTTTTTGTATAGCTAACTGTAAACTCTCCTGTCAAAGCACATCTTGCGTTCTAGTAGTTCACGTCTCGCAGACAGAGTCCTCTAGCAAACGGATCTAGAAAGGCATCCACCAAATAAATTTATTTGATATGGAGACCAGGTGCACCAAAAGGGAGAATTAAAATGCGTTCACAAATTTCACTATACTTCACGAAAACATAGCACAATAAGGGAGCCGAGGCAACCAAGAGCAGTTATGGGATCTGCAACAACTACCAGCAGCGTGGCTAAAATTGGTTCAGCACCACAAAATACAGTTGAGGACCACTATCTCCCATTTGTCTTATAGTGCAGCTAAAATCATAAACTTTATATTCAGAAACAAAATGGAACATTTCTATTTAATGAATTCAAGACTGAAACAGGTTAACAGAAAACTTTATAATACAACCAATACTAGTAGGCACGCCCTACAACAGCGTTATGCTGAATGACGCTGTACGATTCATTAATACACATTTCAAATACTACCGGACATCTATTGCAATGAATAGCATGTGTACACTTCATATCACTCATACCAGATGTCATGCATGTACCATAGACACTGGAAATATTATATTTTTGCATTCAAACTTTGAAATCCCAAACGGAGATAGTAGCTATATAGAATTTTCAGTCTGTAGCTACAAACTTGTAGCAGTTTCATTTAGCTTTAAGGAACTATCCATATGTGTATGTATATTTAAAAACATACAATCTCCATGCTGAGGTATGGGAAACAAAACCCATAACACCCCAATTTCTGGCGTGCAAGATTATTTGTTTCTTATGTAGAAACAAATAACCTTACACCGCGGCAGTCAAACCACATCTGGTCTGCTGAGGTTGAGGAGCTGACAACTTTCCAACCAACGCTCCCGCGTCCACTAAGTTGATGGTCTCCTCTGGATTTAATTTGTTCCTCAATGCAAGCTCCTGTAAGTCGATGATTTGCTGAAGTCTTATTCCGGTATCTATTTCAACCTAATCGTGGTATCTATTTTCGACACTTCTTTCTAAGGAATGATCTACAGCCACTCAAAGACGCAAACTTTACACTAATCTATCAGCCATGGTGCTGCTTGTTGTAAGTTCATGCACAACCGCGGTCTTGTTCCCTCTGCTTCTGCTGTCTAAACTCTATCTTCTTGAAAGGTATTGATCCTGGACGAGGCGGACCGTATCCTAGACGATTACTTCGAAGAGCAGATGGCAGACATCATCCGTCGCTGCAGCGCGCACCGCCAGACGCTGCTCTTCTCCGCCACGATGACCACTGAGGTCCACAGGGTGGCCACCGCCGCCCTCAACGAGCCAGTCAAAGTGAGTGATGTGGATGTCTGCTCTCACGAAGGTGTGAAGGAGGTGGACCCGTTGTGCTCAATGGCTCTGTTATTGAACTGAACTGTTTTTGATGAATCCTCTGAACCTTCACAAAGGACAGGAACATTTTTTAATTAACTGGCATAGGCTGAAGTATGGATGTAAAATCATATGCTGAAGACATTTTTAGAAGTCCAGTAGGGACAGTTTGTCTAGTTTAAGGGGCTTGTATTAAAAAATTGTTGAAGACTAAATTGTTGAACATTCTGTAATTCCATGTCTAGTTCAACAGGATTGCATAAAAAATGATTTTATTTATTTATTATAAAGACGTGCTGTATGATCTAGTAGGCTTGTATATAGAATTATTTGCTGCAAACTCTGTTTTGTAATTCTTGTAAAGAGATGTAGTGGTGGGGAATGTGATAGGAAGATATGGCGTTCCCGGTAGAAATGACAGTTCAGAAAACGAAGTAGGTCTGTATATGGAGCAGGAGTTGGTGATCGGGAACAGTTTGTTCAAAAGCGAGATATCCACAAGTACACATGGGTAAAGATGGCCCGTGGTGCAGTGGTGGAGAGAGCATAGATGGATTTTGTGCTGATATCGAGAAGAGTGGTGGAGAGGCTGTTGGATGTGCGGTTGTTAAGAGGGGAGGGTGGAGGAGTGTCTGACCATCTGCTGGTGGAAGGCAGATTGAGAGTGGAGCAGAAGTGGAAGGACAACAATCAAGTGAGAGGAGGAAGAGAGGTAGTGAAATTGAGTGGACTGAATGTAAGAAGTAGAGCTGAGGAGTTCCAGCAGGCGTTGAGGGAAGAATATGACAACGTGAGAGGATAGGACTTGAGAGATGTGGAGGAAAAATGGAAGACGTTAGGGGATGCGTTGATGAGATGTGCGGAGAAGGTGTGTGGTGCGCGCCGTGTGGGCCGGTGCTGAAGGAAATGTTGCCAGTTTGACCAAGGAGGTCAAACTGGCGGTGGCACGGAAAAGAGGAGCGTTTGAGGAGTGGTTGCAGGTGAAGTCGGTGGTGGCTTATGAAAGCTGCAAAGAGAGGAGAAACGAGGTGAAGCGGGTGGTGAGCAGAGCCAAAAGAAACGCTGATACCAGGTGGGGCAGACGTTGTGCCATGTTTCTAAGGAGAACAAAAAGATGTTTTGGAAAGAGGTGAAGAGGGTGAGAAAAGAAGACTGGAAAGGAGGAAGTGGTGAAAGATGAAAACGGCCAGTTGTTGTTGGAAAGTGGTGATGTACGGAAGAGGTGGGCCGAGTATTTTGACGAGTTGTTGAATGTCGAAGACGACAGAGAGGCCTACATTGTTGCTGTGGGTGGTGGTGCTCGGATGCCAGTTTTGTGAGAAAGACTTGTAGCGGACATTACCAGGGAGAAGATGCAGGAGGCGGTGGAGGTGATAAAAGCAGGGAAACCCCTGGTTTGGATGGCGTTGCGACTGGGTGCCGGAAAAAGGGGGGAACCACGATTGTCGAATGGTTGGTTAGGCTACTGAACTTGTGTTGTGGCAGGCGTGGTACCGATTGAGTGGCGCAGTGCCTTCATTGTTCCGCTATATAAGCGCAAAGGAGATAGAAATGAATGCTGCAACTCGAGAGGTATCAGTCTGTTATGTGTGGTTGGTAAGTTGTACGGGAGAGTACCGATCAAACGGATTACAGACTGCGTAATTGGAAAGGATTAGAGTGGCTTTAGAAGTGGTAGAGGTTGTGCCGATCAGATTTTTACAGTAAGACAGGTCTATAAGAAGTACCTTGCCAAAGGAAAGGATGTGTTCTGTGCATCCATGGATCTGGAGAAGGCATACGACAGGATTGACAGGGAAGCGCTGTGGAATGTGTTGCGTTTGCACAGAGTGGGCGGACATCTGTTGAAAGCGGTGCATAATTTCTATGCTGACAGCCGAGCATGTGTCAGAGTGGGGAGCGAGGTGAGTGATTGGTTCACAGTGAAAGTGGGACTGAGACGAGGCTGCATGATGTCTCCCTGGCTGTTCAACCTCTATATGGATTGAGTGGTCAGCGAGGTGAACGCGAGTGTGCTGGGTAGTGGCTTGGAACTGTTGGAAGCGAATGGGCGGAGTTGGCAGTTGAGCCAGTTGCTATTTGCGGATTATACGGCCCTGGTTGCGGATTCAGAGGAGAAGCTATGTAGGCTAGTGTCTGAGTTTGGTAGAGTGTGTGAGAGGAAGCTTTGAGTGAGCGTGGGTAAAAGTAAAGTAACGAGATGCTCGAGGACTGTCGATGCGAGCAAAATTAGTGTCCCCCTAAATGGGGAACTCTTGGAGGAAGTTCAGTGTTTTAAGTATCTGGGCTCTCATGTAGAGTACTGAAGTGAAGGCGCGAGTGAAGGAGGGTGTAAAGTGTTGGGTACACTGAAGAGTGTAATGAGCTGTAGGACGTTGGAGATGGAAGCAAAGAGAGGGCTGTATGAGGGTGTTGTTGTCCCAACTGTGCTCTACGGAGCTGAGACTTGGGGGGTAAGAGCAGAGGAGAGAAGAAGTTGAATGTTTTCGAGATGAAATTTTTGAGGAGCATGGCTGGATTAACACTGAGAGACCGGATCACCAACGACGTGGTTCGAATCAGAACAGGGATGGTGAAGAAGTTGGAGGACAGAGTGGATTCGCGTGTTCTGAGATGGTTCGGGCACATGGAGAGGATGGATGAAGGGAGATTGGTAAAAAGGGTGATGAATACGGAGGCGAGTGGTTGCAGGCCTAGAGGTAGACTGAAGTTTGGGTGGATGGATGGTGTGAAGCAGGCGTTAGGAAGGGGAGACATGAATGTGGAAGTAGCGAGAGATCGTGCAATGAACAGGCGTGAGTGGAGAATGGGTGTGAATGGTTGATTTTGATGTGCTTTCCCGCTTTTGGCATCCCGTTGTCGGGATGGTCGTGGGTGGGGAGAGGGCTCGGCCATTATGACGCGGCGGAGGTAAACTAGGGGAAAACTGTCGGGCCTTGCTGCTGACCACGGATTCTCGGACTGCACTCATGACCCAGAGTCTGTGTTGCGGGGTTACCGGCCGGACCCTCTAGCACAAAAGGGCTTAGTTGTGTTAGTGTGAGCATATGAGGGTGTGAGGTGCGCCTTACCGTCGGCCATATAACCTTCTGGGGGATGCGGCCTAGTGTCTGTATCTGTAAGGACATATTGTCTAGTTCAGGAGGCTGTCCGTGTATAATCGGTCTTTTCTAATCGTTTCCAATTAAAGGAATGCATGATTTGTTGTGCATGTCTTGGTTGCCGTTAAAATAGTTTATTTGGAATATGGTAGCTTGGTAGCGTTTCTTCGTTATCATGTCATGATTCTTTCTGGCCTTTGGGTTTGGTTTATTGAAAATATTGGGGAAATATTTTCTATCAAATAAAATTATTGCTAATGCTTTCTTCACAAGTGATTTCCCAGCAATACTGCAGTAGAAGTTTGCTATGATTCTAACCTCAAAGGAAGATACAAATTCTATGTGAAATTTCTTGGTTTTACTTGTCGCAGATATTCATCAACAGTAACAAGAATGTGGCGCAAGGTCTTCGTCAGGAGTATATCCTGATGAGGGACGGCGAAGACGACACCAGGAACGCCACCCTCGTATACCTCCTCGTGCATGTATTCAGCAACAACACCATCGTCTTCCTACCCACTAAAGTCAGTTTATTTGACCTCGAACTACTCCAGATTCCATCTTGTTTTATTCGTGCTTCTTCAGGCAGGCGGCTTGTCATGTTCTGTCATATTAAGTATATTAGATCATTATAGAGAAGGGAGCTTTGTTAGCATATTAGCCAAATGTTTTTTTGTTTAATGTATAAATGTAGCAATGTTTATCGCGGGTTTAGTTCAGGATCGCTTTTTGGTTGACCCACGATTGTTTTGGCTTTGTGTTCATACATTAATTTGTTTTTTATTCGGGATGATGGTTGGTTACTCACCAGCGTCTGCATCTGTATTAGGGATGCAAAACTAATCTGGTTTGAACAGAAGGTTGTTATTTCTCTTCCGTTTGTAAGAGCCATAATGTTATCATTCGCTTCTGTTTTATTTAAATCGAAAGTAGTTTTCAACAGTTTTCATAATTTTATGTTGTCAACATTAAAGAAAAAAAAAAGTTTTCTTCAAGTATTCTCGATTTTTTATGTGTTCGACTTTTCCGACGAAATCGGCGTTTCTATGTCTGTCGACTATATCGCCGATATTCGGGGTCCCATGTCTTGCGACTTTATCGACGATCCGAACACTCTCCCGCCCTTCATAAGTGAGAGCTGCCATACCTGAGACAGGTTGTCGTAGCGCTACAGCTAAACGGCCCGCTGAGACTGCAGCGGTCTTTGCATCTGCTCAACAACAGATGAGAAACGGTACTCCGCGGCCCATCTGGGCAGTGAATTAGTGATCCACTGCCACTGGAGTCACAGATGGGAACTACAATTGCAGAATGCGCACCGTTTAAGCTGTATCTGTGACACAAGCCTGTCGCCGGCAAACGCCATCTCTACTTAACTAGCAGACGACACCTGCATACAGCTGACACCATCGATGCTTGATTTTGGATTCAGCGGTCTGAGGACAGCTATTCATACCAACGTGCAGATAAGTACGTGTCATATATGACGTTTTTTTGCACACCGTCCAACATGAGGTTTTGTATCCTGCTCGTAGGGCAGATGCCCGCCCTAAGCAGATGCCGGGCAGACCGATGCCGGCCGTAGTCCGATTCCCGCTACAGACAGAAGCCCGCTACTGCTGTTAAGTCGTAAAATAAGCAGTCTGCAGACAGCTTTTCACACCTACTAGCAGTTTAAAACGTGTCAGATAGGATGTTGCGCGATCTGTCAGTAGCCACAGACGCTATCTGGAATCGTACGACAACAACATGCCCAAGCAGCGTCGAGCTGAGACCCAGCAGACGAAAAGCGGCTAACGAATGACACACGGTAAGCGGATGCCTGCGATTTGCAGATGACTGCTATACGCAGCGGCCTCCTACTGTTGTTTGGTCGTGAAGTCAGCAGTCGGCGGACAGCTTTTCACACCTACATGCAGATTATTACGTGTCAGATAGGCTGTGGCGCGGCTGCTCAGTTGCCGCTGACGCCATCTGAAATCGTACGACAACACCCTGTCGAAGCGGCGTCGGGCTGCTGTCTTCGCAGACGACACTCGGCTAACAAATGAACACACGCTAAGCGGATGCCTGCGATATGCAAATACCTTCTATAGGCAGATACCTGCTATGGATGTCTGGTCATCAGACAGCGGTCTGCGGACAGCTTTTTACAATGATTACGTCCCATAAAGGCTGTTGCGCGACCGGTCAGGTGCTTCACGACGCCATATTGGATCGTACGACAACGCGCTGCCGAGTGGCGTCGGGTGCCTCCCGACATCATCTTGGATGTTACGAGGACGCGCTGTCGAGCGGCGGCGGGCTGTCATCTTAGCAGACGACAACCGGCTAACTCTAAGCGGATACCTGCTACAGGTGAATGTCCGCTATAGGCCGATACCTGCTCTTGGTGTACGGTGATGAAGACAGCGGTTTGTGGTAAGCCTCTAACAATTATCCCGTGTCAGATGGGCAGGTCGGTTGCCGCCCGACGCCATCTGGCATCGTATGACAACACCCTGCCGAAGCAGCGTTGAGCTGCCGTCATAGCAGACGAATGACACTCTAAGTAAGCGGATACCTATTATGAGCAGATGCCTACTACATGCAGATACTTGCTATTGATGTTTGGTCATGCAATCAGCGGTCTACAAACAGCCTTTCACACCTACAAGCTGATTATTACGTCCCATATCGGCCGTTGCGCGGCCGGTCGAGTAACGTTCGACGCCATCCTGAATCCTACGACAACGCCCTGCTGAGAGGCGTCGAGCTGCCGTCTCAGCAGATGACAGCCGGCTAACAAATGACGGCACGCCAACCAATACGATAGGGTACAAAAGAGGTGTTGCGCACAATCTCGTATTCTCGTAATTGGGTTATTATAAGTAGGAAAAACCAAGCTCCTGAACAATGATAGCTCGTTTAGAGCACCATCTCAAGCAAGACTTCTTAACGATGATTGCTCGTTTAAAGCATTATTTGAAGCAAATGTTCTAAACTACGATAGCTTGTTCAGAGCATCCTTTTTAGCAAGTATACTGTACGATGATAGCTCGTTTAGAGAATCCTTTTTAGCAAGTATACTGGACGATGATAGCTCGTTTAGAGCATTCTTTATAGCAAGTATACTGCACGATGATGGCTCGTTTAGAGTATCATGTACTGTAAGTCTGCTGAACGAGGATAGCTCATTTAAATCATTCTAAGCAAGTCTTCATTGCAATGAAAGCTCGCTTATAGCATCATTATAAGCAAATCTGTGGACCGAGTCTTCTGAGCTTTATAGCTCATTTAGAGCATCACATAAAGCAAACCATCTGAACCAGAGAATCAGGTGTCACCTATGACGTCCCGAGGCGCCCTGAGGGGGGGTACACACCACCTCTAATCCGGGGAAGTAAGAGGGGCGGGGTTTCGTCATTTTGGAACTCCCCCGGAGCGCCAATGGGCATCTTCCGGAAACGAGGGGGTTGTGAAGGTACTGGTACGGTCTGGTGCCGTGAACGCGGTCTGCCAGCCTGCGGTAAGCGTGTGTGCGGTGAATCGGGGCGAAGCGAGCGAATCGTCGTGTGCGGCGAGTGGTGGGAGGAGGGGGAATATGGCGAAGAGGGGGGGTGTTCTTCCCCGAGATGTGCCACTCCTTTCCCTATGGGGGGTCAAAGTCCGCCCCTCCGTCCTCCTCTTCCTTGCCCTGATTGTGAAAGGGTTCTTCCTCGTACGCTTCAATGCCTTCCCATCCTTGATTCCGTCCTTCCAGATCTTGGAACCTGGCCTCCATATCGCTGGAAAGGGACCTTGTCGAGCTTCGTGGCTATGGTCGAGCTTGGGAGTGCGGGCGCCGGGGCGTCTGCGAACCTGGATGGGTGGCGAGTGGTCCATATCAGGGGTTGAGCGGGTCCGCGGGTGACATTCCCGTACGTGCCCGTGTGCGGGCCTGAGCGAATGCCTGAGTCGAATTAGTTAGGTTTGCCCCGGTGATAGATGACTCCGAAAAAAAGAGGGGAAAAGATTGGGAGGAGCAATTTCCTGAGTGATGTTGCGGCTCCCACGTCCGATGCGGTCCGCATGGACACGGAGAGCAGGCCCGGATCCCCAGGAGTGTATTCCCGCTGCGAGTGAAGCCCCTCCTGGTTGGGTGGTAGTATGTCCAGTGTACCGTCCCCCTGTACGAGGAAGTGCGTTCCGATATCGCCGAGGTTGGCGCGCCCTCTGTCGAGCATCTGTTAACCGGAAACCGAGGTGGGGCCGGCCCGTCGAGGCTAGGGGGCAGTGAGGGGAAGCGGTTCGTATGAGTAAAGCTATTCCTGCTAGAGCCCCTGGATGTTTGGGAGGAAAGACGACCTGTGCCGCCTTCTGCCTTACTGTCCTTCTTTTTCTTCCTATTTTCCGATTTGCGAGGTGGGTTGAGTTGCGTGCACGGAATTGTAAGGTGACGGGAGTCATGGTGCAAAAATGACCTTGTGTCCGATGTGACGTTACCTGTGTATACTCCGTCTCATGGCCCGTTATCGGTTCAGGAAAGCTTCGAAGGCCGCACTGCCTGGGGTCGCTTTCATGGCCGATAAGCAGATGTCGCACCCCGCTGGCCTATACACGTGATCCGCATAGCAGCTGGAGTGTTTTAGGCAAGTGGTATGTAGGTGATCTTTTGGCAGAGGCTAAGCACATCGGGAGCTGGTGGACCGGGAATACGATGGGTTTTTGGGTTGCAGAGCCGTCCTGTGGCTCGTGAACGCTCGCCCGACGCGGAGAGCATTTTCGGCATCTTTTCTGCAACCAGGGAGGGAGAAAAATAAGTTGGATGTAATGAACGCCTTCTGCGTACGAATGCCTTTTGCGTACAGAGTATGTCCGTCGACAAATTTCTGTGTCGAAAATTTTCATGTTTGTTGACAAAGCTATGTATATCAACAAATTTGTCTGTTGATCAATTTTATGTTCGTCTACAAATTTATGTCTGTCGACAAATTGATGTCTCGACCGTTTTATGCATGTTGACAAATACATATTTGTTGACAAATACATGTTTGTCGACAAATACATGTCTTTCGATAAATACATGTCTGTTGACAAATACATGTCTGTCGACAAATACATGTCTGTCGACAAATACGTGTCTGTCGACAAGTGTATGTCTGTAGACAAATGTATGTCTGTCAACCAATTTATGTCTGTCGACAAATGTATGCCCGTTGACAAATTCGTGTCTGTTGACAAAGTTATTCTGTGACGAGGCAGAGCTCACTGAGACAGCAAATTCCGTACGTCTGCGCAATTGTCGACCCCATCTGTGGCTCTGTAAAGGCAATGGGTCAATAATCTACTGCCCAGATGGGCCGCCGCTTACTGAATCTTGCTTATCAAATTGGTGCGGAGACCCTTTGGGTCTAGTGAGGCGGGACAGTGCTGTAAGGAGCTCTGTCAAGCAGCGGCGCACGAATGAATAATGGAGTTAGGTTGGCCTTCCTTATATAGGTAAAGGGGGGAGGGGGATCAGCCGGCAACTCCCGACCGAGCGGACCCGGCCGCCATTTTCGAACAAAGCGTCGTCACATAGCCATTCTTAGTCAAACAGGAAAACTCGGAGAAAGTCGAAGAAGTCGGAAAATTTTGAATTTTCGAAAAGAGTGGAAAAACACAAAGGTCTAAACCTGTCGAAAACTACTTTCGACGAATGTTATCAAGATTCTCTCCTAAATACGTCTTTGTAATGTATCCTCGTCAAGATTCATTCGAATAAAAAAAGCAGAAGCGCAATGCTACACCTATGGCTCTTGCGAAGTGGAAGAGAAAGATGGCCCATGGTGCAGTGGTAGAGTGAGCGCCAATGGATTTTGTGTTTGTGTTGCGGTGGTAGAAGGAAGATTGAGAGTGGAACAGAGGTGGAAGAGGAACAGAAGAGTGGTAGGAGGAAGGAAGGTAGTGAAGGTAAGGGAACTAAATGGGGCGAACAGAGCTGATGAGTTCCAGCAGACGTTAAATGAATAATACGACGCGTGAGAGGGCAAGGTCCGTAATGTCGAGGGGATGGGAGACGTTCAGAGATGCGTTCTTGAGACAGGCTAATAATGCGTGTTGCGCGCCGTTTGGGCGGGTGAAGGAGGAAAGGCTGCGACTGGTGGATCGATGAGGTTAAATTGTCGCAAAAGAGATCAGCCTTTGAGGAAAGGGAGCAGAGAAAAAATTTGAAGCGTGTGGTGAGAGCTATGAGAGACGTTGTTGGTAAGTGGGGGGGGGCGGTTGTTCAAGAATTTTGAGAACAATCTTTTTTTTTAGAAATAGGTGAAGAAGGTGAGGAAGGGAAAGATTGGGAAGGAGGAGGGAGTGAAAGATATAAACGGCTGGTTGTTGTTATTGTTGAACAACGGTGAAGTAGGGAACATGTGGGTTGAGTATTTTGATGAGTTGTTGAATTGAGGATGTCAGAGAGACTGATATTGTTATTGTGGGTAGTGGTGCACATATACCGGTTTGGAATCGATTGTTGCTGCGGATATTTCTAAGGAAGAGGGTATGGAAGCAGACGGGTGGAGTTACGGTCGTATCATGGCTGGTGAGGCTACCTAATTTGTGTTTTGTGTGGGGTGGTGGGCCGATTGAGTGGCGCAGTGCTTGCATTGTTATGCTGTATAAGGGCAAGGGAGGAAAAAGAATGCAGTAGCTCAACAGGTAACAGTTTTACGTGTGTTGGTAATTTGTATTGCAGGGTGATGATCAAAAGGATTTGGAATGGCGATTAACAGTGTGGCTTCTGGAACAGTCGAGGGTGTGCTGATCAGATTTTTACTGCTAGATAAGTCTGTGAGAAGTACCTTGCGGAAGAAACGATGTGTTTTGAGCTTTCATGGATCTGTAAAAGGCCTATGATAAGGTAGACAGGTAATCGCAATGGAGGGTTTTGTGTTTATGGAGGGTGGTCAGGAATGTGAGCGCGAGTGTAATGGGTCAAAGTTGAATGTAGTTAGGAGCAAATGGGCGTAGTTGGCAGTCGAGTCGATAACTGTGCGGATCATACGGCACTGGTGGCCGATTCGGAGAAATGGTGTAGGCAAGGATCAAGAGTTAGGGAGAGCGTGTGAGAGGAAAAAGTTGCGAGTTAACGTGGGTAAAATCTAAGAATGAAATGTTGAGGAATGATTATGCGAGTAAAATTAGTATCTTCCTAATTGGAGAGTTATTGGGAAAGTCCATTGTTTAAGTTCCTGGGCTCCCATGTGGAGAAGTATGAACTAGCGGAAACCGAGGTGAAATCCAAAGTGAAGGAATCTTGTAGAGTATTGGATGCACTGAAGACTAATGAACTGTAGGATGAAAGATATGGGAGATAAGAGAGAATTGGATGAGGGGTAGTTCTCCTAACTGTGCTCTAAGGAAGATATGAGAGAATTGTACGAGGGGAAGTTGTCTTAAATGTGCTCTAAGGAAGATAAGAGAGAATTGGATGCGGAGTAGTTGTCCTAACTGTGCTTTAAGGAAGATAAGAGAGAATTGTTTGCGGGGTAGTTGTCCTAACTGTGCTCTAAGGAAGATAAGAGAGAATTGTATGCGGGGTAGTTGTCCTAACTGTGCTCTAAGGAAGATCAGAAAGAATTGTGTGAGGGGTAGTGGTCCTAACTGTGCTCCATGGAAGATCAGAGAGAATTGTATGCGGGGTAGTTGTTCTAACTGTGTTCTAATGAGGGAAGAAGAAAGTTGAATGGTTTCGATATTAAATGTTTGAGAAGCATGGCCTAAGTGAAACTGAGGTATTGGGTCAATAATGTCAGTGTTCGAATTAGAACGGAAATGGTAATGAAGTTAAATGACTGTTGATCGAGAAACGGGGTGGGCGTGGGTAGGGGAGGTCCTGGCGATTGTGACTGAGCAAAAGTAATCCAGTCAACGCTGTCGGGCCCTGCTGCTGATACTGATCTTGGTCCTCACTCCTGACCCGAAGTGTGTGCTGTGAGGTTTTGGCGCTGAGGTGATGAGGTTCGGCTTCGCGTCGGCCACCTCCCTTCTGCGAGATTCGGCATCGTGTCAGAATCTGCTCTTCCTTTCTATTTTTTTTTTGTAGCTACCTTCTTAATAATCTGTGGTTATAGCGATGTTGAGGTTAAGAACACCGGAAAATTTGAGGTATATTCTCATCAGCCCGGCTGTTATATTGCTATGGACAGTAGCGAGCGAAAATTCGTTTATGGTTAGTCTGTAACCGGAAAAACAAATTCGACTTTTCACACGTGGAATTTAACTTCGCACTAAACAAATTTCCGACGAGTTCAAATCTAGAGCGAAAAATGGACATGAAGATTTTACTTAATTTTAAATCATAAACGAATTTTCGCTCGCTACTGTACATAAGCACTGATCTCTGACCTCACTCCTGATCAAAGGTGCGTTGCGGGGCCTCCTGGCCGGACCCTTCAGCGCCAATGAACTGAGATTGTCAGCAGGTGAGTGGATCAGAGGATTATGAAGTGCGCTTTGCCGTCGGTCATCCCTCTTTCTGTGGGATTCGACCTGGTGTCCGGTATCTGTACGTATGCATTGCATGACGCACATCGCTTACAACATAAAATAACTGATACGGGTCCATGTAATGCATACATTCAGTTACAATTGTATGATAACGACCTCTCTGATGTGCAGAACCTGTGTCATCGTCTGTACGTGGTGCTGCGGCTGTGCGGTCTGCGCGTGGGTGAACTGCACAGCAAACTACCCCAGAGCGCTCGTCTGCACAACCTGGCACTATTCGCCAAGGGACACCTGCGAGTATTGCTGGCCACAGACCTCGCCGCCAGGGGGTTGGACATAAAGGGCGTAGACACCGTCATCAACTACAAGCTGAATGCCTCGTACGAGATGTACGTGCATCGCGTGGGCCGAACTGCCAGGGCCGGACACGAGGGGCTCGCCGTCAGTTTGGTGCCCAAAAGCGAGTACAACTCGCTTAAGGTCATCAAGAAGAATTCCAAGACCATGATGTATGAACGCATCATTGATAAACGTGAGTTGTCTGGTGATCGTGAACTCACGATGCGTTAGAATGACCTTTGTTGCTATAATTTTGGATTATAGCTTGGCTGCGAGGCGTAGATGGGTGTTAGGATAAATTTTACTGATCTTCATTTATTGGTTGTATTGCTTTGTCGGGTGTTGTAAGGACTAGTTATCATCATAGATCATTCCTTTATGGTGATACTCTGTAGCGTGTTGGGACGACTTGTGTTGTTACAACCAGAAATTGACGATGCAATTCCTTAGGTTCTGTATTTGAAGACATGATCGATAATTTTGCGTTATTTCTTCTATTAATAAAGTGTCTCGAAGACTGTTTTTCCATCAAACTTACCGTGACTAATTGTAAGAAAGGTTTTTTGTTTTCTTATTTGTTCGCTTTACTGTAGTTGAACTTTCTGTCTTGAATTTCCTGGTTGAACTATTCTAGCTAAGATTGAAAAACATAATAAATTTGCTTGCATTGGCTTTACAGAAGAAGTCCATGAGTGGAAGGCTAAGATGAAAAAACTGGAAGAAGTTTGCAGCCAGATACTTGAAATGGAAACAACCACTATGAAGGAAAAAGAAGAAATGGAGATAAAAGATCGAATCAATTTCCTCGTTTCTAAAAATGACAAGCGTTTGGACCGCGAAGAGAGGGTAAAGAAGAAGGAGAAGCCGCGCACAGACCGCAAGTCGCTGCGGGAGCTTGCCAAAGAGGAAGGACTCACCGTTGACGGTGGGTTATTCAACTAGCAAACATAGATCACTGTCCTATCATAATCAAATTACTCACCTTCGAGATCTCGGAATACTACTAAACAGAATGCTTTTGTATCACATATCTGCTTTCCTATAACTTCGCGTCAGAGATCTGGTGGTGATGGTCCCCCTAGATGTAATATAATCTAATTCCTAAAACTTATACAAAGTTGTGCCGTGATAAGCACGTACGATCGAATTTTTTATTCTGACTTCTATACCTGTATTATAGATCCGCAACTGCTGTACATGTTTCAAAAATTCTGCTCTTGATTTTCTTTGTAGAATACAAAGAAAAGAAGCGCCTGTCTTCTTCACGAGTGTCCAACAGCAAGAAGAAGAGGCTGCTGAGGTTCAAGGAACGGCAGCAAAATCCCTTATTCCGTGTGAAGAAGAATGTCCTCAGCAAAATTGACATCGATGGAGTGAAATCTCCCGTCACTTTCCCAGTTGTGATGAAGAAGAAGAACAAACGAGTTATTGTTTCTGGCAAGGCCTGACACGTTGATGTTTGGTAAAGTGTCTCGGATTTTTTGATGTTATCATTGTTCCTTACATCGTTGCACTGAAGCTAACCATTTAATCTGGAACAAACCTATAGCAAGTATTTTCGTGCCAAATAGCGAACTCATTTATCAATTTACATGAGACTCGTTTATTGAAGTAATTAGATTACAACAAGCCCCCTGTGTGAAGTAAATCGGTGATTTACTCCTGGGGAAGAGGTCATTCCTTGATTGAGTGCCCCATGGGGATATTACACGAGCAAAAGTAGATCACGTCCCTATCACAAGCTTAGCGCAGAGGCAGTATCGTAACCAATGACGGACAATGAACAGAGAAATAGACATCGCACACTGTTCTTCGCGTCTGAGCTCCAAGTTTTCCAAGTTTCCAGGGTATAGAAGCTTCGTTTTTTTTTTGCTGTATCAAAATAAGAGCAGGTCACCGCTCTAAGCCGAACATCGCTCCGAAGGATCTTTGCGCAGAGGCAGTATCATAACCAATGAGTGACCAGTGACTTCGAAAACACCATCGCATACTGTTCTTTGCGTCTACGCTCCAAAGTTTACAAGTTTCCAGGGTATAGAAACTTTTTTTGCTGTATCAAAATAAAAGCCGGTCACCGCTCAAACGGAATATCGCTCCGAGACCGAATATCGTCTCGTAAAGGTTTAAGTTTTCAACTGAATTGGATAGATCGACTATCATCTCTTTTAAACGAGAGCAATGAGGCACCTCAAAGGGATACCCCCTGGGGGTATTCCAGGCTCACCCGTCTTTCCGCGGTGTCCTCGTTATCCACCAACATTCATTTGTCCCTTTGTGTGAAAACGTTTTGAGTTAGAAGATCTCTCCACCGTCCCTCCTTTCAGTTTGTAGCTACATTTCCCCCCTAGACATCTGTTAGGTTCACGGGCCGCATGGAGTCAGGCCCAACCGGGGGGGTGAACACCCTTATTTCCATTCAGACTCCCCTCTTCTTCACCCTTCTCTATCTCTCCTTTCCTCCCCCATCCTGATTTGCTTACCTTTTATTTACCTCATTTGCATCTTACGTTTACTTCAAATTTCCTTTAAATTGTCTCAGACTTTTTCTTAGCAACTCTCCTAATAGTCGTTGCACACAAACACATCAACATACACACTAACGCGCACACAGACACGCACACTCAAACACACACATACCGGTTCTAACTATTCTCCTTTCGAGTGGCAAATAACAGCCAAGTTGCGCTCTTTCTTTCATGCAACCTGTTTCTACGACTATTCCTTCTTCTTTCTATTTTTGCTGTTCTAAGCGTGAAATTCCCTACACCTAGTGTAGATCTCATGCATGGGATCCCCGTTTTCTGTCTCTTCTTCATCTTCCCCCTCAGCAGGTGTTGAAGCGTGTAGCCCGGCACCTTAAGGACTACTGCGGATCCTTGGGGCTCTGAAGCAGGGTATGTAGTGTGTTATTCCTCCTTACTGCCATCCGGGGAGTGCTGAGGCCATATGGCCTAAGCACCTTAGGAGTTCCTGTACCTCCTGTGGCACCCGTACATTACAAACGTTCGCCGCGTAAATGACCTTGACTTCGCGCAGTAGTAAACCTAACTCGAACATTAAAAGAAGAATAAAAACAAAGACTAACATGATGCAGCACTATTTGCTGGTTTGACATTCAGCGCCAGAAGGACGGTGACTCCAGTGCGCTAGAAAGCCTCGGCACTCTAATTTAATCTACATCATCCCCTTGGTGCACAAAGAAGTGAGCCCCACACTGACACCGGGGCTTGTGAATTTAGAATCGAAAACAATTGAAATTAAAAAAAAAAACGCTAAAAACTTTGAGGAAAAACAAACTAGAATTAAGTAAAATTTTAAGTTAGGTTTGTGTATATATTCGTATATACAATAGAAATAAATTTAAAGAAGGCCCCGCCTTCATTACCCAGAACCCCGAGCAGAAACCGGGGATCAAACAATGGGCAAGATCATGCCCTATCGGAGAGGGGCTGGCGGCTCGTCCAGAGCGTCGCACTCGAACCAGTCTGCCAGAAAGAAAGACGAACCCCTCAGCAGTTCCTCATTAACAGAAGACCTGACTCAGGTCGTAATCGACGATACAAATGAACGCGTCTCAAAGCTGGACGCGAATATCACCGGAATGCAGAATACCATGGGCCAGATATGCAAAATGATAGGCCTTCCCGAGCTGGAGACTACTGCTCGGCGCCCTTTAGTGAAGTCGGCGAACGTCTCACTAAACTCGACAACCTTTGTGCAACTATGTATACCCGACTGGAAGAGCTGATAAAGAGAGAGGCTAGGGAACCCGTAACCTGTTCGTGTGCTTCCGCCCCTGACCTCTCCGATAACATAGCTCTTCTTTGCAGCCGAAATTCGTAACACCCGAACACCAAAAAACACAAAGAGGAGACAATACACACGATTTGATGACCACAACCTATTCACCAACGGCCCTAAATTCCCCGAACACCTGAAAATGACATTTGATGATAATGACAGACCGGGTATTTGCCCATATAAGCTACGAGAAGAACTGGGCTTCATGACTGGCCGTCCAATTCTCAACACCACCGCCAGCGGTGACGAAAGCTTCACCATTAAAGTAGACACAAAACTTCAAAGTGACACTGAACTCACAAAAAAAAATGCGAAAAAACTTGCAAAATCATACCACCCCCAACTTTTTCCATGAGTTCAGGCCTGATTTACATCGAGGGTCTCCCGAGTGATGAAGCCGACGAATTCATCATCGGACTCGTCCAATACAAGGAAAGTGTAATTGAAGCGAAAATCGCACCAAAAATTAAACCAAGAAGAAACACCACCACGGCCCTTCTGCTCAAATTCAATTGCCCCACCCCACCTAACTACATAGACTTAACTTTCTTTGACGCCAAAACCAAGGTTACACCCTTCAAAAGACTTCCGATGCGATGCTATAAATGCCAGAAATACGGACACACTAGCCAAAATTGTAACGGTAAAAAAAAGATTCTCACACTGCTCCCAGGACGACCACGATAAGCGAGACGATCCCTTGTCGTGCTCATCCGAAGAACCTCACTGCTTTTACTGCAAAGTAAACGGCCACCATACGGGACCCGGAGACTGCCCCTAGGACAAGACTGAGAGATTTGATTTGATTTGATCCCCATTTCCACCAGAGCCTCAACGTGAGTCATAATAGGCTCCCCCGTAGGGCTCGACGATCATTGATTAAAGCAGGCTCGCACGCCTAAGTGTGCGAGGAAAAAACAAAACAACGCTTTCAACGTTAGAAAAAAGTGAAAGTTTTAGCAATAACAGACGCACGCTGGTGCGCAAAAGAAAAAACGCTTACTCGAAACGGACCTCCGCTTCTATTCTTTTTAGAACATTAACTGTGATATGTACGCACCTTAGTGCGTACAGGTAGCATCAAGATTAGTACAACGTCAGTGGCTACATTGGGGTGAATGGATGCTTATTCATT
>SDVV010003459.1:0-21355 GCA_016164225.1 Gammarus roeselii | reverse complement strand
AACAGGGATGGTGAAAAAGTTGGAGAACAGAGTAGATTCGCGTGTACTGAGATGGTTCGGGCACATGGAGAGGATGGATGAAGGGAGATTGGTGAAAAGGGTGATGAATGCGGAGGCGAGTGGTCGCAGGCCTAGAGGTAGACCGAAGTTTGGGTGGATGGATGGTCTGAAGCAGGCGTTGGGAAGAAGAGACATGAATGTGGAGGTCTCGAGAGAGCGTGCAATGAACAGGCGTGAGTGGAGAATGGTTGTGAATGGTTGATTTTGACGCTGCTCTGATGTGCTTTCCCGCCCTTGGCATCCCGCTGTCGGGATGGCGTGGGTGGGGGGGGGGCCCGACCACTATGACGCGGCGTGGGTAAACCAGTGAAAACTGTCGGGCCCTGCTGCTGACGACGGTTCCTCGGTGCATTCGGGACCCAGCGTGTAAGTGAGGGGCTACCGGCCGGACCCTTTAGCACAAAGGGGCTAAGGTGTGTGAGTGTGAGCGTGTGAGGGTGTGAGGTGCGCCTTGCCGTCGGCCACCCCCCTTTCTGGGGGATGCGGCCTAGTGTCTGTATGTATCTGTATATGTTTTAGTTGATTTAGGTGTTATAGTTGTTGAGTTGTTTAGTTGTTTGAGTTGTTTTAGTTGTTTATGTTGTTTTAGTTGTTTAGGTGTTTTAGTTGTTCTAGTTGTTTTATTTGTTTTATGTGTTTTAGTTGTTTTAGTTGATTTAGTTGTTCTCGTTGTTGTAGTTGTTTTAGTTGTTCTAGTTGTTCTAGTTGTTATAGGTGTTTTAGTTGTTCTAGGTGTTATAGGTGTTTTAGTTGTTCTAGGTGTTTGAGTTGTTTTAGGTGTTTTAGGTGTTCAAGGTGTTATAGTTGGTTTAGGTGTTCAAGGTGTTTTATGTGTTTTAGGTGTTTTAGTTGTTATAGGGGATCATGTAGTTATAGGTGTTTAATTTTTTTTTTGCTGTTTTAGTTTTTTTGGGTGTTTAGGTGTTTAAGGTGTTGTAAGTGTTTTAGGTGTTTTAGTTGTTTTAGTTGTTTTAGTTGTTGTATGTGTTTTAGTTGTTATAGGTATTTAGTTGTTTAATGTGTTGTAGTTGTTATGGGTGTTTTAGGTGTTGTAGGTGTTTTAGGTGTTCTAGGTGTTTTGGGTGTTATAGTTGTTCTAGGTGTTTTAGCTGCTTAGGTGTTTCTAGTTGTTGTAGTTGTTTTAGTTGTTTTAGTTGTTTAAGTTGTTTTAGGTGTTTTAGTTGTTTAGGTCTTATAGTTGTTGTAGGTGTTATAGTTGTTTTATGTGTTTTAGGTGTTTAAGTTGTTTTACTTGTTCAAGTTGTTATAGTTGTTTTAGCTGTTGCAGTTGTTTTAGTTGTTCTAGTTGTTTTTAGTTGTTTCAGTGGTTTTACTTGTAATAGGTGTTGTAGTAGTTTTAGGTATTTCAGTTGTTTTAGTTGTTTTAGTTGTTTTATGTGTTCTGGTTGTTATAGGTGTTTTAGTTGTTATATGTGTTTTAGTTGTTATAGGTGTTTTAGGTGTTGTAGGTGTTCTAGGCGTTTTTAGTATTGTAGGTTATATAGTTGTTCTAGGTGTTTTAGCTGTTATGGGTGTTCTATTTTTTTTTAGTTATTCTAGGTGATATAGTTGTTTTAGGTGCTTAGTTGTTGAAGGTGTTATAGTTGTTATAGGGGCTTTAGGTGTTTTAGGTGTTCTAGGTGTTTTAGGTATTGTTGGTGTTTCAGTTGTTTCAGGTGTTTTAGGTGTTTAAGTTGTTTCAGTTATTATAGTTGATATAGTTGTTTTTGATGTTCTAGTTGTTTTAGTTATTTAGGGGATTTAGTTGTTATAGGTGTTTTAGTTCTTTTAGTTTCTTCATTTGTTATAGGTGTTTTAGGTGTTGTAGGTGTTGTAGGTGTTCTAGGTGTTTTAGGTGTTCTAGGTGTTTTAGATGTTATAGGTGTTTCAGTTGTTTCAGGTGTTATTGTTGTTTCGGGTGTTATAGTTGTCATAGGTGTTTAGGTATTTAAGGGGTTGTAGGAGTTTTAGGTGTTCTAGGTGTTTTATGTGTTTATTAGGTGTTTTAGGTGTTTTAGTTGTTTAGTTGTTTTGTTGTTTCAGTTGTTTTAGTTGTTTTAGGTGTTGTAGTTGTTCCAAGTGTTAAAGTTGTTATAGGTGTTTTACTTGTTTCATGTGTTTTAGGTGTTATAGTTGTTTAGTTGTTTTAGTGGTTTAATTGTTTTAGTTGTTTATAATTGTTTTAGTTGTTATAGTTGTCTTAGTTGTTTTATTTATTTTAATTGTTTGAGTCATTATAGGTGATTTAGTTGTTGTAGGTGTTGTAGTTGTTTTAGGTGTTCTAGTTGTTATATGTGTTCTAGTTGTTTGAGGTGTTTTAGTTGATTTAGGTGTTATAGTTGTGCCAGGTGTTCTAGTTGTTACAAGTGGTTTAGTCGTTTATGGTGTTTTAGTTGTTGTAGGTGATCAAGTTGTTCTAGGTGTTATAGTTGTTTATGGTGTTTTAATTGTTTAAGTTGTTTTAGTTTTTATATGTGTTTTAGTTGATTTCGGTGTTTTAGTTGTCGTAGGTGTTATAGTTGTTGTAGGTGTTGTAGGTGTTTTAGTTGTTTAGGGGTTTTAGTTGTTTTGGTTGTTCTAGTTGTTTTAGGTGTTGGAGTTGTTTAAGGTGTTTTAGTTGTTTCAGGTGTTTTAGGTGTTCTAGTTGTTTAAGGGGTTTCAGTTGTTATAGTTGTTCTAGTTGTTTTAGGTGTTTTAGTTGTTTTAGGTGTTTAGTTGTTTTATTTGTTTTAGTTGTTTTAGGTGTTTTAGTTGTTAAGATGTTTTAGTGATTCTAGGTGTTTTAGGTGTTTAAGTTGTTTAGGTGTGTTAGTTGTTTTAGTTGTTCTAGGTGTTGCATTTGTTTTAGGTGTTTCAGTTGTTGTAGGTGTTTCAGTTGTTTAAGTTGTTTTAGTTGTTTTATATGTTTTAGTTGATTTAGGTGTTTTAGTTGTTTGAGTTGTTTAGTTGTTTTATTTGTTTAAGTTGTTTTAGTTGTTTAAGTGGTTTTAGTTGTTCTAGTTGTTTTATTTGTTTTAGTTGTTTTATATGATTTAGTTGATTTAGGTGTTTTAGTTGTTTGAGTTGTTTAGTTGTTTTAGTAGTTTTAGTTGTTTTAGGTGTTTCAGTTGTTTATTGTTGTTCCAGTTGTTTAGGTGTTATAGTTGTTTAAGGTGTTATAGTTGTTTTAGTTGTTTTAGTTGTTTAGTTGTTTTAGTTGTTTTAGTTGTTATAGGAGTTTTAGTTGTTTAGGTGTTTTGGTTGTTCTAGGTTTTCTAGTTGTTAAATGTGTTCTAGTTGTTTTTCTAGGTGTTTTAGTTGTTATATGTGTTATAGGTGTTATAGGTGATATAGTTGCTTTATGTGTTATAGTGTTTTTAGGTGTTTTAGTTGATTTTTGTGTTATATGTGTTATGGGATGTCATAGGTGTTATAGTTGTTTTAAGTGTTTTAGTCGATTATGGTGTATACGTTGTTGGTGTTCAAGTTGTTTCAGGTGCTATAGTTGTTTTTGGTGTTCTAGTTGTTTAAGTTGTTATAGTTTTTTTTTGTGTTTGAGTTGATTTAGGTGTATTAGTTGTTATAGGTGTTTTAGTTGTTCCAGGTGTTTTAGGTGTTTTATGTGTTTTCGGTGTTATAGGTGTTTAGGTGTTCTAGTTGTTTTAGTTGTTGTAGTTGTTTTAGTTGTTTAGGTGTACTAGTTGTTTAAGTTGTTTTAAATGTTTAGGTGTTTCAGGCGTTTTAGTTTTTAGCTGTTTTAGTCGTTTTAGTTGTTTTAGTTGTTTTAGTTGTTTAGTTGTTTTAGCTGTTTTATGTGTTTTTAGTTGTTGCAGGTGTTGTAGTTGTTTTAGGGGTTTTAGTTGTTTAAGGTGTTTCAGGTGTTATAGTTGTTTAGGTGTTTTAGTTGTTTAGTTGTTCTAGTTGTTCTAGGTGTTTTAGTTGTTCCATGTGTTATAGGTGTTTTAGGTGTTTTAGGTGTTCCAGGTGTTGTAGGTGTTTTAGGTATTTTAGGTGTTTAGTTGTTGTAGGTGTTTTAGTTGTTTCAGTTGGTTTAGTTGTTTGGTTGTTTTTGTTTTTTAGGGTGTTTTAGTGTTGTTTTTGTTTCAAATGTTGTAGGTGTTTTAGATGTTATAGTTGTTATAGTTGTTTCAGTTGTTTCAGTTGTTTCAGTTGTTTTAGTTGTTGTAGTTGTTGTAGTTGTTTTAGTTGTTTTAGTTGTTTAAGTTGTTTTAGTTGTTTTAGTGGTTTTAGTTGTTTTAGATGTTTTATTTGTTTTAGTTGTTTTATATGATTTAGTTGATTTATGTGTTTTAGTTGTTTAAGTTGTTTAGTTGTTTTAGTTGTTTTAGTTGTTTTAGGTGTTTCAGTTGTTTATTCTTGTTCCAGTTGTTTAGGTGTTATAGTTGTTTAAGGTGTTATTGTTGTTTTAGTTGTTTTAGATGTTTTAGTTGTTATAGAAGTTTTAGTTGTTTAGGTGTTTTGGTTGTTCTAGTTTTTCTAGTTGTTAAATGTGTTCTAGTTGTTTTCTAGGTGTTTTGTTGTTATATGTGTTTTAGGTGTTGTAGGTGTTATAGTTGTTATATGTGTTTTAGTGTTTTTAGGTGTTGTAGTTGATTTATGTGTTATAGTTGTGCTAGGTGTTATAGTTGTTTTAAGTGTTTTAGTCGTTATGGTGTATTAGTTGTTGGTGTTCAAGTTGTTTCAGGTGCTATAGTTGTTTTTGGTGTTCTAGTTGCTTAAGTTGTTTTAGTTTTTATTTTTGTTTTAGTTGATTTAGGTGTATTAGTTGTTATAGGTGTTTTAGTTGGTGCAGGTGTTATAGGTGTTTTAGGTGATTTCGGTGTAAAAGGTGTTCAGGTGTTTTTGTTGTTTTAGTTGTTGTAGTTGTTTTAGTTGTTCCAGGTGTTTTAGTTGTTTTAGTTGTTTCAAATGTTTTAGGTGTTCTAGACGTTTTAGTTTTTAGCTGTTTCAGTCGTTTTAGTTGTTTTAGTTGTTCTAGTTGTTTAGTTGTTTTAGCTATTTTATGTGTTTTAGTTGTTGCAAGTGTTGTAGTTGTTTTAGGGGTTTTAGTTGTTTAAGGTGTTTCAGGTGTTATAGTTGTTTAGGTGTTTTAGTTGTTTAGTTGTTCTAGTTGTTTTAGGTGTTGTAGATGTTCTAGGTGATTGGTTGTTGTAGTTTTTTTAGTGATTATAGTTGTTTTAGGTGTGTTAGTTGTTATAGGTGTATTCGTTGTTCTATGTGATTTAAGTGTTCAAGTTGTTCTAGGTGTTTTGGTTGTTTAGTTGTTTTATTTGTTTTATTTTTTAGAGGTGTTTTAGTTGTTTCGGTTGTTTTAGTTGTTGTAGTTGTTTATGTTGTTATACTTGTTTTAGGTGTTATAGTTGTTCTTGGTGTTTCAGTTGTTTCAGGGGTTTTAGGTGTTATAGGTGTTTTAGTTGTTCTAGGTGTTGTAGTTGTTTTAGTTGTCTTAGTTGATTTAATTGTTATAGAAGTTTTAGTTGTTTAGGTGTTTGGTTTTTTTAGATGTTCTAGTTGTTATATGTGTTCTAGTTGTTTAAGGTGTTGCAGTTGATTTAGGTTCCATAGTTGTGCTAGGTGTTTTAGTTGTTTTAAGTGTTATAGTCGTTTATGGTGTTTTAGTTGTTGTAGGTGTTCAAGTTGTTCTTGGTGTTGTAGTTGTTTTCTAGTGTTTTAGTTGTTTAAGTTGTTTTAAATTTTATGTGTTTTAGTTGATTTCGGAGTTGTAGTTGTTTTAGGTGATCTAGTTTTTGTAGGTGTTTGTGGTGTTATAGGTGTTGTAGGTGTTAAGGTGTTTTAGTTGTTTTAGTTGTTATAGGTGTTTTATTAGTAACAGTTGTTTCATTTGTTTTAGTTGTTTTAGTTGTTTTAGTTGTTTTAGTTGTTCTAGGTGTTATAGTTGTTCCAGGTGTTATAGGTTTTTTAGATGTTTTAGGTGGTCTGGGTGTTGTAGGTGTTTTAGGTGTTTTGGGTGTTATAAGTGTTTTAGGTGTTATAGGTGTTATAGTTGTTATAGTTGTTTTAGTTGTTTTGGTTGTTTCAGTTGTTTAGTTGTTTTAGTTGTTCTAGTTGTTCTAGTTGTTCTAGTTGTTTCAGTTGTTGTAGTTGTTTTAGATGTTTTTGTTGTTTCAGGTGTTGGAGTTGTTTTAGGTGTTTTAGTTGTTTTAGGTGTTTTAGGTGTTTTAGTTGTTAATGTGTTATAGTTGTTATAGTTGTTCTAGTTGTTTTAGGTGTTGTAGTTGTTTTAGGTGTTTAGTTGTTTCAGTTGTTTTAGTTGTTTTAGGTGTTTTAGTTGTTTGAGGTGTTCAAGTGGCTCTGGGTGTTTTAGGTGTTTAAGTTGTTTTAGGTGTGTTAGTTGTTATAGTTGTTTTAGGTGTTTTAGTTGTTCTAGGTGTTGCATTTGTTCTAGGTGTTTTAGTTGCTGTAGGTGTTTCAGTTGTTCAAGTTGTTCTAGTTGTTTTATATGTTCTAGTTGATTTAGGTGTTTAGTTGTTTGAGTTGTTTAGTTGATTTAGTTGTTTTAGTTGTTTTAGTTGTTATAGTTGTTTTAGGTGTTTTAGTTGTTCAAGTTGTTTAATTTGTTTTATGTGTTCTAGTTGTTTTAGTTGATTTAGTTGTTCGAGTTGTTGTAGTCGTTTTAGTTGTTTAAGTTGTTCCAGTTGTTTTAGTTGTTATAGGTGTTTTAGTTGTTCTAGGTGTTATAGGTGTTATAGTTGTTCTAGTTGTTTAGTTGTTTTAGCTGTTTTATGTGTTTTAGTTGTTGCAGGTGTTGTAGTTGTTCTAGGGGTTTTAGTTATTTAAGGTGTTTCAGGTGTTATAGTTGTTTAGGTGTTTTAGTTGCTTAGTTGTTCTAGTTGTTTTAGGTGTTGTAGTTGTTCTAGGTGATTGGTTGTTGTAGTTTTTTTAGTGGTTATAGTTGTTTTAGGTGTGTTAGTTGTTATAGGTGTATTAGTTGTTCTATGTGATTTAAGTGTTCAAGTTGTTCTAGGTGTTTTGGTTGTTTAGTTGTTTTATTTGTTTTATTTTTTAGAGGTGTTTTAGTTGTTTCGGTTGTTTTAGTTGTTGTAGTTGTTTTTGTTGTTATACTTGCTTTAGGTGTTATAGTTGTTCTAGGTGTTTCAGTTGTTTCAGGGTTTTTAGGTGTTATAGGTGTTTTAGTTGTTCTAGGTGTTGTAGTTGTTTTAGTTGTCTTAGTTGTTTTAGTTGTTATAGAAGTTTTAGTTGTTTAGGTGTTTGGTTGTTTTAGATGTTCTAGATGTTATATGTGTTCTAGTTGTTTAAGGTGTTGCAGTTGATTTAGGTGTCATAGTTGTGTTAGGTGTTTTAGTTGTTTTAAGTGTTATAGTCGTTTATGGTGTTTTAGTTATTGTTGGTGTTCAAGTTGTTCTAGGTGTTATAGTTGTTTTCTAGTGTTTTAGTTGTTTAAATTGTTTTAAATTTTATGTGTTTTAGTTGATTTCGGAGTTGTAGTTTTTTTAGATGTTCTAGTTTTTGTAGGTGTTTGTGGTGTTATAGGAGTTGTAGGTGTTAAGGTGTTTTGGTTGTTTTAGTTGTTATAGGTGTTTTATTAGTTTCAGTTGTTTCATTTGTTTTAGTTGTTTTAGTTGTTTTAGTGGTTTTAGTTGTTCTAGGTGTTATAGTTGTTCCAGGTGTTATAGGTTTTTTAGATGTTTTAGGTGGTCTGGGTGTTGTAGGTGTTATAGGTGTTTTGGGTGTTATAAGTGTTTTAGGTGTTATAGGTGTTATAGTTGTTATAGTTGTTTTAGTTGTTTTGGTTGTTTCAGTTGTTTAGTTGTTTTAGTTGTTCTAGTTGTTCTAGTTGTTCTAGTTGTTTCAGTTGTTTTAGTTGTTTTAGATGTTTTTGTTGTTTCAGGTGTTGGAGTTGTTTTAGGTGTGTTAGTTGTTTTAGGTGTTTTAGGTGTTTTAGTTGTTAATGTGTTATAGTTGTTATAGTTGTTCTAGTTGTTTTAGGTGTTGTAGTTGTTTTAGGTGTTTAGTTGTTTCAGTTGTTTTAGTTGTTTTAGGTGCTTTAGTTGTTTAAGGTGTTCAAGTGGCTCTGGGTGTTTTAGGTGTTTAAGTTGTTTTAGGTGTGTTAGTTGTTATAGTTGTTTTAGGTGTTTTAGTTGTTCTAGGTGTTGCATTTGTTCTAGGTGTTTTAGTTGCTGTAGGTGTTTCAGTTGTTCAAGTTGTTCTAGTTGTTTTATATGTTCTAGTTGATTTAGGTGTTTTAGTTGTTTGAGTTGTTTAGTTTATTTAGTTGTTTTAGTTGTTTAGTTGTTATAGTTGTTTTAGGTGTTTTAGTTGTACTAGTTGTTTAATTTGTTTTATGTGTTCTAGTTGTTTTAGTTGATTTAGTTGTTCGAGTTGTTGTAGTCGTTTTAGTTGTTTAAGTTGTTCCAGTTGTTTTAGTTGTTATAGGTGTTTTAGTTGTTCTAGGTGTTATAGGTGTTATAGTTGTTCTAGTTGTTTAGTTGTTTAAGCTGTTTTATGTGTTTTAGTTGTTGCAGGTGTTGTAGTTGTTCTAGGGGTTTTAGTTGTTTAAGGTGTTTCAGGTGTTATAGTTGTTTAGGTGTTTTAGTTGCGTAGTTGTTCTAGTTGTTTTAGGTGTTGTAGTTGTTCTAGGTGATTGGTTGTTGTAGTTTTTTTAGTGGTTATAGTTGTTTTAGGTGTGTTAGTTGTTATAAGTGTATTAGTTGTTCTATGTGATTTAAGTGTTCAACTTGTTCTAGGTGTTTTGGTTGTTTAGTTGTTTTATTTGTTTTATTTTTTAGAGGTGTTTCAGTTGTTTCGGTTGTTTTAGTTGTTGTAGTTGTTTTTGTTGTTATACTTGTTTTAGGTGTTATAGTTGTTCTAGGTGTTTCAGTTGTTTCAGGGGTTTTAGGTGTTATAGGTGTTTTAGTTGTTCTAGGTGTTGTAGTTGTTTTAGTTGTCTTAGTTGTTTTAGTTGTTATAGAAGTTTTAGTTGTTTAGGTATTTGGTTGTTTTAGATGTTCTAGATATTATATGTGTTCTAGTTGTTTAAGGTGTTGCAGTTGATTTAGGTGTCATAGTTGTGCTAGGTGTTTTAGTTGTTTTAAGTGTTATAGTCGTTTATGGTGTTATAGTTATTGTAGGTGTTCAAGTTGTTCTAGGTGTTATAGTTGTTTTCTAGTGTTTTAGTTGTTTAAATTGTTTTAAATTTTATGTGTTTTAGTTGATTTCGGAGTTGTAGTTGTTTTAGGTGTTCTAGTTTTTGTAGGTGTTTGTGGTGTTATAGGTGTTGTAGGTGTTAAGGTGTTTTGGTTGTTTTAGTTGTTATAGGTGTTTTATTAGTTTCAGTTGTTTCATTTGTTTTAGTTGTTTTAGTTGTTTTAGTTGTTTTAGTTGTTTTAGGTGTTTTAGTTGTTTAAGGTGTTCAAGTGGCTCTAGGTGTTTTAGGTGTTTAAGTTGTTTTAGGTGTGTTAGTTGTTATAGTTGTTTTAGCTGTTTTAGTTGTTCTAGGTGTTGCATTTGTTCTAGGTGTTTTAGTTGCTGTAGGTGTTTCAGTTGTTCAAGTTGTTCTAGTTGTTTTATATGTTCTAGTTGATTTAGGTGTTTTAGTTGTTTGAGTTGTTTAGTTGTTTTAGTTGTTTTAGTTGTTTTAGTTTTTTTAGTTGTTTTAGGTGTTTTAGTTGTTTTAGTTGTTTAATTTGTTTTATGTGTTCTAGTTGTTTTAGTTGATTTAGTTGTTCTAGTTGTTGTAGTCGTTTTAGTTGTTTAAGTTGTTCCAGTTGTTTTAGTTGTTATAGGTGTTTTAGTTGCTCTAGGTGTTATAGGTGTTATAGTTGTTCTAGGTGTTTGAGTTGTTTTAGGTGTTTTAGGTGTTCAAGGTGTTATAGTTGGTTTAGGTGTTCAAGGTGTTTTATGTGTTTTATGTGTTTTAGTTGTTATAGGGGATCATGTGGTTATAGGTGTTTAGTTTTTTTTTCTGCTGTTCTAGTTTTTTTAGGTGTTTAGGTGTTTAAGGTGTTGTAGGTGTTTTGGTGTTCTAGTTGTTATAGTTGTTTTAGTTGTTGTATGTGTTTTAGTTGTTATAGGTGTTTAGTTGTTGTATAAGTTGTAGTTGTTATGGGTGTTTTAGGTGTTGTAGGTGTTTTAAGTGTTCTAGGTGTTTTGGGTGTTATAGTTGTTCTAGGTGTTTTAGCTGCTTAGGTGTTTTTAGTTGTTGTAGTTTTTAAGTTGTTTCATCTGTTTAAGTTGTTTTAGGTGTTTCAGTTGTTTAGGTGTTATAGTTGTTGTAGGTGTTATAGTTGTTTTATGTGTTCTAGGTGTTTTAGTTGTTTTACTTGTTCTAGTTGTTATAGTTGTTTTAGCTTTTGCAGTTGTTTTAGTTGTTCCAGTTGTTTTTAGTTGTTTCAGTGGTTTTACTTGTTATTGGTGATGTAGTTGTTTTAGGTGTTTCAGTTGTTTTAGTTGTTTTAGTTGTTTTATGTGTTCTAGTTGTTATAGGTGTTTTAGTTGTTATATGTGTTTTAGTTGTTATAGGTGTTTTAGGTGTTGTAGGTGTTTAAGGCGTTATAGGTATTCTAGGTTATATAGTTGTTCTAGGTGTTTTAGCTGTTATAGGTGTTCTAATTGTTCTAGTTATTCTAGGTGATATAGTTAATTTAGGTGCTTTAGTTGTTGTAGGTGTTATAGTTGTTATAGGTGCTTTAGGTGTTTTTGGTGTTCCAGGTGTTTTAGGTATTGTTGGTGTTATAGTTGTTCTAGGTGTTTTAGTTGTTTCAGTTACTATAGTTGTTTTAGTTGTTTTAGATGTTATAGTTGTTTTAGTTATTTTAGGTGATTTAGTTGTTATAGGTGTTTTAGTTCTTTTAGTTTCTTTATTTGTTATAGGTGTTTTAGGTGTTGTAGGTGTTGTAGGTGTTGTAGGTGTTTTAGGTGTTTTAGGTGTTATAGATGTTATAGGTTTTTTAGTTGTTTTAGGTGTTATAGTTGTTTTGGGTGATATAGTTGTCATAGGAGTTTAGGTGTTTAAGGTGTTGTAGGCGTTTTAGGTGTTCTAGGTGTTTTATGTGTTTATTAGGTGTGTTAGGTGTTTTAGTTGTTTAGTTGTTTTGTTGTTTCAGTTGTTTTAGTTGTTTTAGGTGTTGTAGTTGTTCCAAGTGTTAAAGTTGTTATAGGTGTTCTACTTGTTTCATGTGTTTTAGGTGTTATAGTTGTTTAGTTGTTTTAGTGATTTTAGTTGTTTTAGTTGTTTTAGTTGTTTTAGTTGTTTATAATTGTTTTAGTTGTTATAGTTGTTGTTGTTGTTTTATTTGTTTTAACTGTTTGAGTTATTATAGGTGATTTATTTGTTACAGGTGTTGTAGGTGTTTTAGGTGTTCTAGTTGTTATATGTGTTCTAGTTGTTTAAGGTGTTTTAGTTGATTTAGGTGTTATAGTTGTGCCAGGTCTTCTAGTTGTTACAAGTGGTTTAGTCGTTTATGGTGTTTCAGTTGTTGTAGGTGATCAAGTTGTTCTAGGTGTTATAGTTGTTTTTGGTGGTTTAGTTGTTTAAGTTATTTTAGTTTTCATATGTGTTTTAGTTGATTTCGGTGTTTTAGTTGTTGTAGTTGTTTTAGTTGTTTTAGGTGTTTTAGTTGTTCTATGTGTTTCAGTTGTTGCAGGTGTTTTAGGTGTTGTAGGTGTTTTAGTTGTTTTAGGTGTTGTAGTTGTTTTAGTTGTCTTAGTTGTTTTAGTTGTTATATGAGTTTTAGTTGTTTAGGTGTTTGGTTGTTTTAGGTGTTCTAGTTGTTATATGTGTTCTAGTTGTTTAATGTGTTTTAGTTGATTTAGGTGTTATAGTTGTGCCAGGTGTTCTAGTTGTTACAAGTGGTTTAGTCGTTTATGGTGTTCTAGTTGTTGTAGGTGTTCAAGTTGTTCTAGGTGTTATAGTTGTTTTTAGTGTTTTAGTTGTTTAAGTTGTTTTAGTTTTCATATGTGATTTAGTTGATTTCGGTGTTTTAGTTGTTTTAGGTGTTATAGTTGTAATAGGTGTTATAGTTTTTGTAGGTGTTTTTGGTGTTATAGGTGTTTTAGGTGTTAAGGTGTTTTAGTTGTTTTAGTTGTTATAGGTGTTTTATTTGTTCAAGTTGTTTCAGTTGTTCAAGTTGTTTTAGTTGTTTTAGTTGTTTTAGTTGTTCTAGGTGTTTTAGTTGTTCCAGGTGTTATAAGTGTCATAGGTGTTTTAGGTGTTCTAGGTGTTGTAGGAGTTATAGGTGTTTGGGTGTTACAGGTGTTTTAGGTGTTATAGGTGTTATAGTTGTTATAGATGTTATAGTTGTTCTAGTTGTTATAGTTGTTTTAGTTGTTTTAGTTGTTTTAGGTCTTTTTGTTGTTATAGTTGTTCTAAATGTTTTAGGTATTTACGGCGTTCTAGTTGTCATAGCTGTTTTAGTTGTTAGTTGTTTTAGTTGTTCTAGTTATTCTAGTTGCTTTATTTGTTATAGTTGTTTTAGGTGTTTTAGTTGTTCCAGGTGTTGCAGTTGTTTTTAGGTGTTATAGTTGATTTAGGTGTTTAGGTGTTTTAGTTGTTTAGGGGTTTTAGTTGCTTAGTTGTTCTAGTTGTTTTAGGTGTTGTAGTTGTTATAAGTGTTTAATTGTTTTAGTTGTTTTAATTATTTAGTTGTTAGGTGTATTAGTTGTTCAAGGTGTTCTAGGTGTTTTAGTTGTTCTAGGCGTTTTAGTTGTTTAGTTGTTTTAGTAGTTTTAGGTGTCCTAGTTGTTCTAAGTGTTCAAGTTGTTCTAGGTGTTATGGGTGTTAGAGGTGTTATTGTTTTTTTAGGTGTTATAGGTGTTTTCAGTCGATTTAGTAGTTCCAGTTGTTTCAGGTGTTATAGTTGTTTCAGTTGTTTTAGTTGTTTTAGTTGTTTTTTGTTGTTCCAGTTGTTTAGGTGTTATAGTTGTTTAAGGTGTTATAGTTGTTTTAGTTGTTTTAGTTGTTATATGAGTTTTAGTTGTTTAGGTGTTTTGGTTGTTCTAGGTTTTCTATTTGTTAAATGTGTTCTAGTTGTTTACCAGGTGTTTTAGTTGTTTTATGTGTTGTAGGTGTTATAGATGTTATAGTTGTTTTATGTGTTTTAGTTGTTCTAGGCGTTTTAGTTGTTTAGTTGTTTTAGTTGTTTTAGGTGTCCTAGTTGTTCTAAGTGTTCAAGTTGTTCTATGTGTTATGGGTGTTAGAGGTGTTATTGTTTTTTTAGGTGTTATAGGTGTTTTCAGTCGATTTAGTAGTTCCAGTTGTTTCAGGTGTTATAGTTGTTTCAGTTGTTTTAGTTGTTTAAGTTGTTTTGGGTGTTTCAGTTGTTTAGGTGTTATAGTTGTTGTAGGTGTTATAGTTGTTTTATGTGTTTTAGGTGTTTAAGTTGTTTTACTTGTTCTAGTTGTTTAGTTGTTTTAGCTGTTGCAGTTGTTTTAGTTGTTCCAGTTGTTTTTAGTTGTTTCAGTGGTTTTACTTGTTATAGGTGATGTAGTTGTTTTAGGTGTTTCAGTTGTTTTAGTTGTTTTAGTTGTTTTATGTGTTCTAGTTGTTAAAGGTGTTTTAGTTGTTATATGTGTTTTAGTTGTTATAGGTGTTTTAGGTGTTGTAGGTGTTCTAGGCGTTATAGGTATTTTAGGTTATATAGTTGTTCTAGGTGTTTTAGCTGTTATAGGTGTTTGTTCTAGTTATTCTAGGTGATATAGTTAATTTAGGTGCTTTAGTTGTTGTAGGTGTTATAGTTGTTATAGGTGCTTTAGGTGTTTTTGGTGTTCCAGGTGTTTTAGGTATTGTTGGTGTTTTAGTTGTTCTAGGTGTTTTAGTTGTTTTAGTTACTATAGTTGTTTTAGTTGTTTTAGATGTTATAGTTGTTTTAGTTATTTTAGGTGATTTAGTTGTTATAGGTGTTTTAGTTCTTTTAGTTTCTTTATTTGTTATAGGTGTTTTAGGTGTTGTAGGTGTTGTAGGTGTTCTAGGTGTTTTAGGTGTTTTAGGTGTTTTAGATGTTAAAGGTGTTTAAGTTGTTTTAGGTGTTATAGTTGTTTTGGGTGTTATAGTTGTCATAGGTGTTTAGGTGTTTAAGGTGTTGTAGGTGTTTTAGGTGTTTTAGGTGTTTTATGTGTTTATTAGGTGTGGTAGGTGTTTTAGTTGTTTAGTTGTTTTGTTGTTTCAGTTGTTTTAGTTGTTTTAGGTGTTGTAGTTGTTCCAAGTGTTAAAGTTGTTATAGGTGTTTAACTTGTTTCATGTGTTTTAGGTGTTATAGTTGTTTAGTTGTTTAGTGGTTTTAGTTGTTTTAGTTGTTTATAATTGTTTCAGTTGTTATAGTTGTTGTTGTTGTTTTATTTGTTTTAACTGTTTGAGTTATTATAGGTGATTTAGTTGTTATAGGTGTTGTAGGTGTTTTAGTTGTTTTAGGTGTTGTAGTTGTTTTAGTTGTCTTAGTGGTTTTAGTTGTTATAGGAGTTTTAGTTGTTTAGGTGTTTGGTTGTTTTAGGTGTTCTAGTTGTTATATGTGTTCTAGTTGTTTAGGGTGTTTTAGTTGATATAGGTGTTATAGTTGTGTTAGGTGTTTTAGTTGTTTTAAGTGTTTTAGTCGTTTATGGTGTTCTAGTTGTTGTAGGTGTTCAAGTTGTTCTGGGTGTTATAGTTGTTTATAGTGTTTTAGTTGTTTAAGTTGTTTTAGTTTTCATATGTGATTTAGCTGATTTCGGTGTTTTAGTTGTTTTAGGTGTTATAGTTGTAATAGGTGTTATAATTTTTGTAGGTGTTTTTGGTGTTATTGGTGTTATAGGTGTTTTAGGTGTTAAGGTGTTTTAGTTGTTTTAGTTGTTATAGGTGTTTTATTTGTTCTAGTTGTTTCAGTTGTTCAAGTTGTTTTAGTTGTTTTAGTTGTTTTAGTTGTTCTAGGTGTTTTAGTTGTTCCAGGTGTTATAAGTGTCATAGGTGTTTTAGGTGTTCTAGGTGTTGTAGGAGTTATAGGTGTTTGGGTGTTTGTTTTAGGTGTTATAGGTGTTATAGTTGTTATAGATGTTATAGTTGTTCTAGTTGTTATAGTTGTTTTAGTTGTTTTAGGTCTTTTAGTTGTTATAGTTGTTCTAAATGTTTTAGGTATTTTAGGCGTTCTAGTTGTTATAGCTGTTTTAGTTGTTTAGTTGTTTTAGTTGTTCTAGTTGTTCTAGTTGCTTTAGTTGTAATAGTTGTTTTAGGTGTTTTAGTTGTTCCAGGTGTTGCAGTTGTTTATAGGTGTTAGAGTTGATTTATGTGTTTTAGGTGTTTTAGTTGTTTAGGGGTTTTAGTTGTTTAGTTGTTCTAGTTGTTTTAGGTGTTGTAGTTGTTATAAGTGTTTAATTGTTTTAGTTGTTTTAGTTATTTAGTTGTTTAGGTGTATTAGTTGTTCAAGGTGTTCTAGGTGTTTTAATTGTTTTAGGTGTTTTAGTTGTTTAGTTGTTCTAGTTGTTTTAGGTGTTGTAGTTGTTCTAGGTGATTGGTTGTTTTAGTTTTTTTAGTGGTTATAGTTGTTTTAGGTGTGTTAGTTGTTATAGGTGTATTAGTCGTTCTAGGTGTTTTAGGTGTTCAAGTGGTTCTAGGTGTTTTAGTTGTTTAGTTGTTTTATTTGTTTTATTTTTTAGAGTTGTTTCAGTTGTTTCGGTTATTTTAGTTGATGTAGTTGTTTTAGTTGTTTTATTTGTTATAGGTGTTATAGTTGTTCTGGGTGTTTCAGTTGTTTCAGGGGTTTTAGGTGTTATAGGTGTTTTAGTTGTTCTAGGTGTTGTAGTTGTTTTAGTTGTCTTAGTTGTTTTAGTTGTTATAGGAGTTGTAGTTGTTTAGGTGTTTGGTTGTTTTAGGTGTTCTAGTTGTTTTATGTGTTCTAGTTGTTTAAGGTGTTTCAGTTGATTTAGGTGTCATAGTTGTGCTAGGTGTTTTAGTTGTTTTAAGTGTTATAGTCGTTTATGGTGTTTTAGTTGCTGTAGGTGTTCAAGTTGTTCATGGTGTTATAGTTGTTTTTAGTGTTTTAGTTGTTTAAGTTGTTTTAGTTTTTATGTGTTTAGTTGATCTCGGAGTTGTAGTTGTTTTAGGTGTTATAGTTTTTGTAGGTGTTTGTGGTGTTTTAGGTGTTTTAGGTGTTAAGGTGTTTTAGTTGTTTTAGTTGTTATAGGTGTTTTATTAGTTGCAGTTGTTTCATTTGTTTTAGTTGTTTTAGTTGTTCTAGGTGTTTTAGTTGTTTCAGTTATTATAGTTGTTTTAGTTGTTTCTAGATGTTCTAGTCGTTTTAGTTATTTTTTGGTGATTTAGTTGTTATAGGTGTTTTAGTTCTTTTAGTTTCTTTATTTGTTATAGGTGTTTGAGGTGTTGTTGGTGTTGTAGGTGTTCTAGGTGTTATAGGTGTTATAGGTGTTTTAGATGTTATAGGTGTTTTAGTTGTTTTAGGTGTTATAGTTGTTTTGAGTGTTTTAGTGGTCATAGGTGTTTAGGTGTTTAAGGTGTTGTAGGTGTTTTAGGTGTTCTAGGTGTTATATGTGTTATTAGGTGTTTTAGGTGTTTTAGTTGCATAGTTGTTTTGTTATTTCAGTTGTTTTAGTTGTTTTAGGTGTTGTAGTTGTTCCAAGTGTTAAAGTTGTTATAGGCGTTTTACTTGTTTCATGTGTTTTAGGTGTTATAGTTGTTTAGTTGTTTTAGTGGTTTTAGTTGTTTTAGTTGTTTATAATTGTTTTAGTTGTTATAGTTGTTTTAGTTGTTTTATTTGTTTTAACTGTTTGAGTTATTATAGGTGATTTAGTTGTTATAGGTGTTGTAGTTGTTTTAGGTGTTATTGTTGTTATATGTGTTCTAGTTGTTTAAGGTGTTTTAGTTGATTTAGGTGTTATAGTTGTGCCAGGTGTTCTAGTTGTTACAAGTGGTCAAGTCGTTTATGATGTTTTAGTTGTAGTAGGTGATCAAGTTGTTCTAGGTGTTATAGTTGTTATTGGTGTTTTGGTTGTTTAAGTTGTTTTAGTTATTATATGTGTTTAGTTGATTTCGGTGTTTTAGTTGTCCTAGGTGTTTCAGTTGTTGTAGGTGTTTTAGGTGTTTTAGGTGTTGTAGGTGTTCTAGGTGTTATAGGTGTTTTAGGTGTTGTAGGTGTTAAGGAGTTTAGTTGTTTTAGTTGTTTTAGTTGTTATGAGTGTTTTAGTTGTTTTAGTTGTTTCAGTTGTTCTAGTTAATTGAGTTGTTTTAGTTGTTTTAGTTGTTCTAGGTGTTTTAGTTGTTCCAGGTGTTATAGGTGTTTTAGGTGTTTTAGGTGTTCCAGGTGTTGTAGGTGTTTAAGGTGTTTTGGGTGTTATAGGTGTTTTAGGTGTTCTAGGTGTTATAGTTGTTATAGTTGTCTAGTTATTTTCTTTGTTTTAGTTGTTTAAGGTGTTTTAGTTGTTTTAGTTGTTTTAGTTAATTATGTGATATAGTTGTTTTAGGTGTTTTAGTCGTTTAGGTGTTATAGTTGGTATTGGTGTTTTGAGTGTTCTAGGTGTTGTAGGTGTTTTAGGTATTCTAGGTGTTTAGTTGTTGTAGGTGTTTTAGTTGTTGCAGTTGGTTTAGTTGTTTTAGTTGTTTTAGTTGTTTAGGGTGTTTTAGTGTTGTTTGTTGTTTCAAATGTTGTAGGTGTTTTAGATGTTATAGTTGTTATAGTTGTTTCAGTTGTTTCAGTTGTTTCAGTTGTTCTAGTTGTTGTAGTTGTTGTAGTTGTTCAGTTGTTTTAGTTGTTTAAGTTGTTTTAGTTGTTTTAGGGGTTTTAGTTGTTCTAGTTGTTTTATTTGTTTAGTTGTTTTATATGATTTAGTTGATTTATGTGTTTTAGTTGTTTGAGTTGTTTAGTTGTTATAGTTGTTTTAGTTGTTTTAGGTGTTACAGTTGTTTATTCTTGTTCCAGTTGTTTAGGTGTTATAGTTGTTTAAGGTGTTATAGTTGTTTTAGTTGTTTTAGTTGTTTTAGTTGTTATAGATGTTTTAGTTTTTTAGGTGTTTTGGTTGTTCTAGTTTTTCTAGTTGTTAAATGTGTTCTAGTTGTTTTCTAGGTGTTTTGTTGTTTTATGTGTTCTAGGTGTTGTAGGTGTTATAGTTGTTTTATGTGTTTTAGTGCTTTTAGGTGTTGTAGTTGATTTATGTGTTTTAGTTGTTCTAGGTGTTATAGTTGTTTTAAGTGTTTTAGTCGTTTATGGTGTATTAGTTGTTGGTGATCAAGTTGTTTCAGGTGCTATAGTTGTTTTTGGTGTTACAGTATAGTTGTTTAAGTTGTTATAGTTTTTATTTGTGTGTTAGTTGATTCAGGTGTATTAGTTGTTATAGGTGTTTTAGTTGGTGCAGGTGTTATAGGTGTTCTAGGTGTTTTCGGTGTTATAGGTGTTCAGGTGTTTTTGTTTTTTTAGTTGATGTAGTTGTTATAGTTGTTTCAGGTGTTGTAGTTGTTTTAGTTGTTATAAATGTTTAGGTGTTCTAGGCGTTTTAGTTTTTAGCTGTTTTAGTCGTTTTAGTTGTTTTAGTTGTTCTAGTTGTTAGTTGTTTTAGCTCTTTTATGTGTTTTAGTTGTTGCAGGTGTTGTAGTTAATCTAGGGGTTTTAGTTGTTTAAGGTGTTTCAGGTGTTATAGTTGTTTAGGTGTTTTAGTTGTTTAGCTGTTCAAGTTGTTTTAGGTGTTGTAGTTGTTCTAGGTGATTGGTTGTTGTAGTTTTTTTAGTGGTTATAGTTGTTTTAGGTGTGTTAGTTGTTATAGGTGTATTAGTTGTTCTATGTGATTTAAGTGTTCAAGTTGTTCTAGGTGTTTTGGTTGTTTAGTTGTTTTATTTGTTTTATTTTTTAGAGGTGTTTTAGTTGTTTCGGTTGTTATAGTTGCTGTAGTTGTTTTTGTTGTTATACTTGTTTTAGGTGTTATAGTTGTTCTAGGTGTTTCAGTTGTTTCAGGGGTTATAGGTGTTATAGGTGTTTTTGTTGTTCTAGGTGTTGTAGTTGTTTTAGTTGTCTTAGTTGTTTTAGTTGTTATAGAAGTTTTAGTTGATTAGGTGTTTGGTTGTTTTAGATGTTCTAGTTGTTATATGTGTTCTAGTTGTTTAAGGTGTTGCAGTTGATTTAGGTGTCATAGTTGTGCTAGGTGTTTTAGTTGTTCTAAGTGTTATAGTCGTTTATGGTGTTTTAGTTGTTGTAGGTGTTCAAGTTGTTCTTGGTGTTATAGTTGTTTTCTAGTGTTTTAGTTGTTTAAGTTGTTTTAAATTTTATGTGTTTTAGTTGATTTCGGAGTTGTAGTTGTTTTAGGTGTTCTAGTTTTTGTAGGTGTTTGTGGTGTCATAGGTGTTGTAGGTGTTAAGGTGTTTTAGTTGCTTTAGTTGTTATAGGTGTTTTATTAGTTTCAGTTGTTTCATTTGTTTTAGTTGTTTTAGTTGTTTTAGTTGTTCTAGGTGTTATAGTTGTTCCAGGTGTTATAGTTTTTTTAGATGTTTTAGATGGTCTGGGTGTTGTAGGTGTTTTAGGTGTTTGGGTGTTATAAGTGTTTTAGGTGTTATAGGTGTTATAGTTGTTATAGTTGTTTTAGTTGTTTTGGTTGTTTCAGTTGTTTAGTTGTTTTAGTTGTTCTAGTTGTTCTAGTTGTTCTAGTTTTTCAGTTGTTTAGTTGTTTTAAGTGTTTTTGTCGTTTCAGGTGTTGGAGTTGTTTTAGGTGTTTTAGTTGCTTTAGGTGTTTTAGGTGTTTTAGTTGTTTAAGGTGTTATAGATGTTATAGTTGTTCTAGTTGTTTTAGGTGTTGTAGTTGTTTTAGGTGTTTAGTTGTTTCAGGTGTTTTAGTTGTTTTAGGTGTTTTAGTTGTTTAAGGTGTTCAGGTGGCTGTAGGTGTTTTAGGTGTTTAAGTTGTTTTAGGTGTGTTAGTTGTTATAGTTGTTTCAGCTGTTTTAGTTGTTTTAGGTGTTGCATTTGTTCTAGGTGTTTTAGTTGCTGTAGGTGTTTCAGTTGTTCAAGTTGTTTTAGTTGTTTTATATGTTCTAGTTGATTTAGGTGTTTTAGTTGTTTGAGTTGTTTAGTTGATTTAGTTGTTTTAGTTGTTTAGTTGTTTTAGTTGTTTTAGGTGTTTTAGTTGTTCTAGTTGTTTAATTTGTTTATGTGTTCTAGTTGTTTTAGTTGATTTAGTTTTTCTAGTTGTTTTAGTCGTTATAGTTGTTTAAGTTGTTCCAGTTGTTTTAGTTGTTATAGGTGTTTTAGTTGTTCTAGGTGTTGTAGGTGTTATAGTTGTTCTAGTTGTTTAGTTGTTTTAGCTGTTTTATGTGTTGTAGTTGTTGCAGGTGTTGTAGTTGTTCTAGGGGTTTTAGTTGTTTAAGGTGTTTCAGGTGTTATAGTTATTTAGGTGTTTTAGTTGTTCAGTTGTTCTAGTTGTTTTAGGTGTTGTAGTTGTTCTTGGTGATTGGTTGTTGTAGTTTTTTTTTGTGGTTATAGTTGTTTAGGTGTGTTAGTTGTTATAGGTGTATTAGTTGTTCTATGTGATTTAAGTGTTCAAGTTGTTCTAGGTGTTTTGGTTGTTTAGTTGTTTTGTTTGTTTTATTTTTTAGAGGTGTTTTAGTTGTTTCGGTTGTTTTAGTTGTTGTTGTTGTTTTTGTTGTTATACTTGTTTTAGGTGTTATATATGTTCTAGGTGTTCCAGTTGTTTCAGGGGTTTTGGGTGTTAAAGGTGTTTTAGTTGTTCTAGGTGTTGCAGTTGTTTTAGTTGTCTTAGTTGTTTTAGTTGTTATAGAAGTTTTAGTTGTTTAGGTGTTTGGTTGTTTTAGATGTTCTAGTTGTTATATGTATTCTAGTTGTTTAAGGTGTTGCAGTTGATTTAGGTGTCATAGTTGTGCTAGGTGTTTTAGTTGTTTTAAGTGTTATAGTCGTTTGTGGTGTTTCAGTTGTTGTAGGTTTTCAAGTTGTTCTTGGTGTTATAGTTGTTTTCTAGTGTTTTAGTTGTTTAAGTTGTTTTAAATTTTATGTGTTTTAGTTGATTTCGGAGTTGTAGTTGTTTTAGGTGTTCTAGTTTTTGTAGGTGTTTGTGGTGTTATAGGTGTTGTAGGTGTTAAGGTGTTTTAGTTGTTTTAGTTGTTATAGGTGTTTTATTAGTTTCAGTTGTTTCATTTGTTTTAGTTGTTTTAGTTGTTTTAGTTGTTTTAGTTGTTCTAGGTGTTATAGTTGTTCCAGGTGTTATAGGTTTTTTAGATGTTTTAGGTGGTCTGGGTGTTGTAGGTGTTTTAGGTGTTTTGGGTGTTATAAGTGTTTTAGGTGTTATAGGTGTTATAGTTGTTATAGTTGTTTTAGTTGTTTTGGTTGTTTCAGTTGTTTAGTTGTTT
>SDVV010003458.1:0-21356 GCA_016164225.1 Gammarus roeselii | reverse complement strand
ACATGCTCGGCTGTCAGCATAGAAACTCTGCACAGCTTTCAACAGATGTCCGCCCACTCCATACAAACGCAACACCCTCCACAGCGCTTCCCTGTCAATTCTGTCGTATGCCTTCTCCAGATCCATGAAGGCCCAGAACACATCCTTTCCTTTGGCAAGGTACTTCTCACATACCTGTCTCACTGCAAAAATCTGATCGGTACACCCTCTACCACTCCTAAAGCAACACTGTTCCTCTCCAATTGCGCAGTCCGTACAGTCTCTTATCCTTTTGATCAGCACTCTCCCGTACAACTTACCAACCACACATAACAGACTAATACCTCTCGAGTTGCAGCATTCATTTTTATCTCCTTTGCCCTTATATAGCGGAACAATGCAGGCACTGCGCCACTCACTCGGTACCACGCCTGCCGCAAAACACAAGTTCAATAACCTCACCAACCATTCGACAATCTTTACTCCACCCTTCTTCAGGCACTCGGTCGCAACTCCATCCAAACCAGGGTCTTTTCCTGCTTTCATCACGTCCACCGCCTCCTGTACCTCTTCCCAGGTAATGTCAGCAGCAAGTCTTTCTCCCAAAACTGGCATCCGAGCACCACCACCCACAGCAACAATGTCAGCCTCTCTGTCATCCTCGACATTCAACAACTCATCAAAATATTCGGCCCACCTCTTCCGTACATTACCACGTTCCAACAACAACTGGCCGTTTTCATCTTTCACCACTTCCTGCCTTCCGGTCTCTCCCTTTCTCACCCTCTTTCCAGAAAATCTTTTTGTTCTCCTCAAAATTCTGGCACAACCGTCTGCCCACCTAGCATCAGCGTCCCTTTTGGATCTCCTCGCCACCCGCTTCACCTCTTTTTTCCTCTCTTTGTACCTTTCACAAGTCCCCTCCGACTTCACCTGCAACCACTCCTCAAACGCACCTCTTTTCCGTGCCACCGCCAGTTTGACCTCCTCGTTCCACCACTCGCAGCCTGTCCTCCTACACCCGCACACACGGCGCACACCACACACTTTCTTCGCACATTTCAGCAACGCATCCTTTAACGTCTCCCATTCTTCCTCCACATCTCTCAGATCCTGTCCTCTCACGTTGTCATATTCTTCCTTCAACGCCTGCTGGAACTCCTCGGCTCTACTTTTCACTTTTAGTCCACTCACTTTCACTACCTCTCTTCCTCCTCCCACTCGTTTGTTGCCCTTCCACTTCTGCTCCACTCTTAATTTACCATCCACCAGCAGATGGTCAGACACTCCTCCACCCTCCCCTCTCAACACCCGCACATCCAACAGCCTCTCCACCACTCTCCTCGATATCAGCACAAAGTCCATCAGTGCTCTCTCCACCATTGCACCATGGGCCATCCTTACCCATGTGTACTTGTGAATATCTCGCTTCTTGAACAAACTGTTCCCGACCACCAACTCCTGCTCCACACACAGACCTATCAGGTTTTCTCCATTGTCATTTCTACCGGGAACGCCATACCTTCCTATCACATTCTCCACCATTTCATCTCCAACTCTTGCGTTAAGGTCACCTAGTACAACTACATTGAAATGACCTCCAAAACTCTTAATACACTCACTCAGGTCAGTCCAGAATTGCTCCCTCTCCTCCTCACTCCTCTCGCTGCCAGGTCCGTAAGCACTCACAAATGCCCATCTTTCTACGCCTAGCTTAACTTTCACCCACATCAATCTTGGGGCCACCTCCTTCCATTCGGTAGCGCTACTAGCCAACCGATCACTCAATATCAAGACCAAAAAAATGCTGAGAAAAAAAAATAGAGCACAAGAAAGAAGAAATAAAGTACTAAATAAAGTGTTAATGATCTATAAAATGAATAAATAAATTAATAATCATCCATTCACCCCAAACTAAGATAGGCTAGTTAGGGCCAAATTGGCGTTAGTTTTTGGTTATGTGAACTGGGCGGTATTTGCTCTGTCCACACAGTCCATGTACAGTACAAGTCAGCTGCTCCTTTGCGAGATTATCAATGTGAATCAAGCCTGGACTATTTGATTTGCGCCTCAGTTCCAACGGAGCCTATAAAGAACTATTGAAGTAGGTTAGGTGTGACGACATTGTGCATGTCTTTTGCCATCGGGTGTTAGAGGGTAGGCGTGGTTCAGGTGTTTTGTGTCTACTTTAAAGGTGAAGTTATCTCAACCCCTTGGAGGTGATCTTCTAAACTGGCCGGATGGTAATGGCCCCCAATTTTCTCGTAAAGACGTACGTCCAGTCTGTCCTTGGTATTGAAAGTGATGTACAGTAGCGAGCAAAAATTCGTTTATGATTTAAAACTAAGTGAAATTGTCCATGTCCATTTTCCGCTCCATTTTTGAACTCATCGGAAATTTGACCCATAAAGAAGCTTTGACCACACATAGTACCGTAAGAAATTTCTATATGAAAGTAAAATCCATGTGGGGAAAGTCGTATTTGATTTTCCGGTTACAGACTAACCATGAACGAATATTTGCTCGCTACAGCACACGTGTTCTGGAAAGTCAGGGCTATAATTTAACAGGTTGTGCAAGTGAATCGGGAAAACGGTGTAGTTCTCGTCGTTTGGTTGGGGTGGTTTAAGGGTGTAGACGCTGTGGTGGAGACACATGCGTAGATCACGGGGCTTTTGGTTAGTAGGATCTTGATGAGTTCTTCAGGTTGAAAGGCTTTAATTGAGACACAATCCTTAAATTTTGTGCGATGTCCATCAATTTTACTCGAAGCTTTGGTGCCGTTTTCAGATTCTTGCTCGGGAACGCTTATCACATTCGACAGTGTATTTTACAGTTTATTCTCGCTCGTAGGCCGCCGTGGCCGAGTGGTTAGCGTGCCCAACTGCACTGTCAGCCTCTAATGCTGCCTGTCGCGAGTTCGAGCCTCGGCATTACACGGTGGTCTTGAAGCGGGGAGATTGGGCGCCGCCCCCTTTTGTGTCAACCTAACCTAGCCACCCTCCTAACTAGGGGTAAACGGCTGTAGGTATATACATTCGTACATACATACATGCACGCTAGTTGCCGACTTCATAATACGATCATTGGTTCCGCCATCTTCGGCCGAGGCGGGCTAATCTTGCTGTGAAACAACTTGGAGCCTGGATTAGTAGCTTCAGTTATTCTTGGTTTAAGCACGCGAGGGGTTGCTAGCCCTTATCCATTGGGTGTTGTTCTTGCTCGTCGTTGGACCCCGATTTTTACCAAGGGTCTGAGGCACAGACGGTAGAACCTCCATCTTTGTGTCGGATAATGGCTTTCGAAACCGATCTCATTTAGGTGACTTCCCAGAACAAATAATGGAGCAGCTTGTCCTACATATTCTGATACCTGAAAAGAACATTAATTTATTGGGACACAGCAGGATTCTCACCGCACATTTCTAGACGTCAAGCATCTCCCTTTTTTTTTCTGTCTCCCCTTTTTCAAATTTTTATGCATATAATTCTGATGCGAGAGGCTCAAAGCGTGGGAGCAAACCTCATGGACGAATCCGAATTCTAACATGTTTACCCCCTTACGTTTGAAGCCAAATGTTTTAGATCAAACGCCATACTAAAAAAAAATCATCGGTTCTAATCGCAGTTACCCGTCGCTGCAGGAGACGAGGGCATTGTCAGCGACCGCCTCTTTTCTTGAATAGCGAAAATGTGTAAGAATGCAAAGGTTAAGTTCAAATAATCAAGAAATGTCTAGCAGATTAGATTAATGAGTCTAAGTTCAAAAGAGGAGTAACAGATAAGATAAGGGGTCCAAGTCCAACAGAGGTGTAGCAATTTAATTATGAAGGACTTGAGGCCCCTTAATCCGATGAGGCCATGCCCCCGGCACCTGGCAATAGCACAACGTGTGTGACGTCACATGTTGAATGCCCAAGGCTGGTCGAACAATACCGGGTCAAGAGTTGGACCAAATGCTCTACCTAGTTACTTCATCTAATTACTTCGTCCAGATTCATCACCACGTACTCGGACAAAGTATTTGGAGCTATGTATGTGGATACACTATCGTGGCCAACAAAGGCTGAGGCCGGGATCACATAACGGCACCAGAGGAATCGATGTGATCAAGAGATTTATCTCCACCGGAGCGACACCTTCGAAACCCTCCGTGCTAAGGGATTTCAATGCGATAATAACTCTGAGTGTTCCAAGCTTATCAAGAACACTCGTACCAAAAGTGTGACAAGGAAGGAGCCTTGCATTGCAAAGAATCTATTATAGGCGAGTTCTGAAAGCAGGAACATTCGGAATTGCTGGGTCCAATTAGGGAAGAGCTGGTAGTGATGTTCGAAGCACTTGAGTGGGAGAGGCTGGGGGACAGGCGTAGAGTGACTCATAGAGCAGGGGTCAATGGTGGCAAAACATTGAACGAATAAATGGCATAAGTGTGACATATATTTTATTTTATCAATATCCAGATAATGAATGAATAAAATTACACGATCATACATAAAGTGACATGTATACAAAAACAATCATGCGTACGAACCTAATACAAATAGGATGAACCTTTCCCTAGCTTCAGTTGGAGCTAAGAACATAGTAATATACAAAGCGAGTTGTTAGTAGTAGAAAGTGTGGTGCAATCAGCTTGTGAATTAAAAAAGATAGCATTATGTTACATAGTCAATATATAATCAAAGCTTTACATGAGATAAAGGTCGCCCTAAACACGTTTCAGCAATGTAGCTTTGATACAAAAAATACATCCTCCATTACTGAAGTAGCTAAAGTACGCATAAGACTACACCCTAAAAATAAACCCAAAGCATATCAATGTTAATCATTCTTACCACCAAGCGCACTAACACTTTCGGTTTCTTGTCGGAATTATGTTTGAAAAAATCTTCTTATAGAGTACAAAATATTGCATGTGATTTGATCTACATGGGCGTTTGCATTGGGGTTCCATTTCACGGCAACGAAGACTTGCAAACGCACTAGTCAACAATATTATAAAAGTGACCTCTTTCTTAGAGTGAATGAGATGACTGCAGTCACTGGAGGACAAATGCAGACATAGCAAGACTCGTTGCTTCATACAACCATAAGATTGTTACAAAAACAAAATATGAGAAACCATAGGATTAATGAAACCATAATATGGTCATTGGAACAATATTATGGTTACTGTAACCACATTATAGTTACTGTAACCATTATATTGTTGCTGTAACCATAAAAACAAATAACTAAACTACAATATGTAGTAGTAGTTGTTTCTTCTGTAAACTACAAAATGGTCTTTAGAACAATGGTATGGTTACCGTAACTATGATATTGTTGCAGTTACCATAAAAACAAATAACTATCATTTGCATATAGACAAAATGTACAACTTTTCATCAAACTGACCAGCATCTAATCATCCTAACCTATAAAGAGTTGTTAAATAGAATTTTCTAACCATAATTGGTCTGAGTCAGTAGTTCACCCAATTTCGAGTTCGCGAGACGTTAATACGAGAGTTATGTGCAGGAAGAAAAGTTGAGGTCAATATCTCTACATTGAGGCCAACAGATTGTAAGAGACGCTGTGAAATTATTTTTCAGAATGGACGTTAAAGTACAGCAATTTATTCCACGCTAACGCGACTTGTTTTCAGCATTCTAATTTATTTCATTTCGGTGTCAGACTTTCCATGTCAACACGTTCGAACATGCAATACACATACAGACGGACGCATAGCTAATTCCCCTATTAAGGGCGGCCGACGGCAAGACGCACCTCAGACTCCTCTAATTGGCGGTGAAGGTTCCGGCTACGACCTCACAACACTAACCTCGGGGCTTGAGTAAGGTCCGAGATCAATGTTAACAGCAGGCACTAGCAGATTCCATTATCTTACCTCTGCTGCGTAATAATCGCTGGGCCCTTTGCTTCTCACGTCCATCCCGTTCCTCAACCAGACGTTCAGGGCAGATCAGCGAAGCAGGGCTGCATCAAAACTCAAACCTTCACAATCATTCTCCACTCACACCTTTCTTTTGCACACACTCTCGCACCACACAGACTTCCTAAAGCATGCTTCACGCTCGTCTTTTACTCAAACTTTGGTATTTTCTAGACCTACACCGCTTAGTCACCTCCGCTTTCATCAATCTACAAATCATCCATCCTCAATGCGTCCGAGTCACTTGCGAACACACGGATCTGTTGTCCAACAAATTCGAATGACGTCTTTATTGACCATATCTCTCTACGTCACTATGACCATACCTCTCAAACATTTTATATCGAAATCATTCAACCTTGTCCTATCTTCGCCCAACACGTTTCAGCCCCGTATAGCACATGGGGGACAACTACCCCCACATACAGCTCTCGCTTTGCGTCCTTACATTAAGTCTGTAGATCATTACACTCATCAGTGCACTTGACACTTTACAATCTTCACTGAAGATTTCATGAGCGCCCAGGTACTGAAACCAGAAATTTCTCCAAAACCTCTCCATTTTGTCAGACACTGAATCAGCTCGCATCGTGACATCTCGAACATTATAACTTCTACAAACATTACCTCGCGACTTCCTAATCTCACATACTTTACCCAAACTCCGGCATTAGCCTACATGGTTTCTTCTCTGAATCAGCCACCATCTACAAACAGCAACAGACTCTACTGCCAATATGCCCATTATCTCCGGACGATTGTAAACTTCGACACAATACAGTCGCGGTCAGCTTCTTGACCACTCCATCCAAGTCGAGATTGATCTGCCAGGGAGACATAAGGTTATCTATTCCCAAACACTTCGACACAATACAGTCGCGGTCAGCTTCTTGACCACTCCATTCAAGTCGAGATTGATCTGCCAGAGAGACATAAGGTTATCTAGTCTCAAACACACTTTCACTAGGAACCAAGCGCTAACCTCGTGGCACATGCTCTGCTGCCGACATCAAACTCAGGACTGCCCTCAATCAAATTCCCGCTCACTTTGTCAACCAGATCTATGACGGGCCGCAACACATCCATTCCCTTTGCAAGGTTATTTCCCACTGCAAACATCTGATCAGCGATCTCTGTTCCTCGCTACTCGGTTTCTATTTATTTTGATTAGCATTCTCCTGTACAACTTATAGACAACACACAAGCTAATACCCCTCGAGTAGCTGCGTTCATACTGAAAATATGCATTTAGTACAATTTTTTCATCTTCAACACACTGTTTTGCCCAGAGAGCATATTTATATACACGGAAGAACATCAAAGCTCTGGGAGTGCTCATCAAACGTGCCTACCCCTTCATCAACTCCAACATGGCAAAGTCAAAGATCTTATCTGGAGTTCAACTTATGTCTTCATTTTGACCAAAAATACAAATTCTGGAAGCATGGAGCGATGCAACAACATTTCAAGCCATCACATATGTTTATTCTACAGCAGTCATGGGAAACTAAGGCAGGAATGTATTCAAGAACACGAACTACACTAACAATCTACACAAGACGGATCTCATAGGAAGAGGTCACCATGCGGAGCAATACAACAAGTTGGAGGCAGAAACCCGCCGCTTGACATGCGGTTAGTGAATCAGTGATACGATATAGATGAATTCGAGATGCACCATCTTCTCAGATGGTGCGAGCTTCAATACTCTACGGACAGCAGGTGCAAGAACTGCCTCAATTATTCTTGCCGAGATCAATGTCGAACGCGCCTTTAGTACAAACGGAGGTAGACGCAGGCGAAGAGTCTGAATGTTAACAAAGAACCTATCAAGTCAGCAACGCAGTGTGCTAAAGCTAAACCTCTGCACAGCCATCTTCTTCGTCTACGACGTCAGCGAAAGTGGGTAACCATCACTTTGGAACACCATAATGTTATCTCGCTTGCTTCGACTAGCTTGATACAAGCCATTCTACGACAAACGAGCTAAGGGATGAATGTCTCCACATCGAATAACAAGAAAAATTCGATTAAAAAATTGGGCTGCTGCGTTAACAGAAACTTCCCTCTCCACTCTCATGCCATATAATAGAAGATATTCGGTATGAATTTCTACCAGAACTCATAGCCGATACGTATTGAGATCGTTGAGATGGATTTGATTTGGACCTCAGTTCGTTGAAATGGAAGTGAAAATAGCAAGGTATTTTTTGTGAGTCGAGACACACAGGACCATGAGAAACTTGGTCACACTATTAGTACTTGAAATTAGGAAAATGTTTACAAATTCCTCCAAGCTGCTATTAGACAACAGCTCAAAAAATGCAGTACTGAGATACGGTTAATAGAAATTTCGTCGATTTCAAGACCTAAATATGGCAGAAGAGACTGAAACTGTATCAAAAAACATCGTGTCCATCCCTGCTCATGACGTTTCAAAACGATTATGGGGCGCCTTCCTTAACCCACCATCTCCCAGGGCAGCCTCCATGCAGCATATCGATAGAGACAAACTGCCACACAGAACTAGAGCAATACAAGATTAGATTCGAGAGACGAGGCTTTCTAGCGCAAGAAGTCAGCATCTTTCAGGCGCCCAACGTTAAACCAGCAACTAGTGCTGGTTTGACGTTGGGCGACACAAATTGAATTGCATTAGATAGACTTTACTGCGTGAAGTCGATGTCCTTTACCCTGTCAATGTCAAAGGTGTGCACGGGTGCCACAGAAGGTACAGGAACTCCTGATGTGCAGAAGCCACATGGTCCCAGCACTCCCTGAAGGGCAGCAATGAGCGTTTTCACTCACCCTTCCCTGCTGCACACCCCGTAGGATTAGAGGTATTCCCGAAGGTGACGGGGGCAACGCACCTCAACACCTGCTGAGGGGGAAGATGTATCCTATGCAACAGATCCAGACTCGGTGTAGGGAATTTCACGCTCGAGAACAGCAAGAATGAATAACAAATGGGTACACAAGATCAGATATCAGGCTAGAAGTTTGATAGCTTCTTGGACGGAGCAGCGGAAACGCCGCTGTTGAAGTCTCAGTATGTTTGTATGTATTAAAAAAAACTGATAAAGAGACCTGCTCGTTTCATCCTGCAAGGGAGTACTAGTCGTTAGCATAGCTAATAACAGTTCCCTTAAAAATGAAACATACAGCATATCTTGTTGGCAAGGTGTTACACCTTAGATTAAGGCGTGTTACCAGACACATACATCTTGCTGGCAAGGTGTTACACCTCAGATTAAGGCGTGTTACCAGACACATACCTCTTGTTGGCAAGGTGTAACACCTCAAATTAAGGCGTGTTACCAGACACATACACCTCAGACAGATAATATGCAGTCATTGAAGGCCGCGGTTAAAAAATTGAGTGTCGCTACAATCTAAAAAAAATCCTGAAATTTTGCGACATTAAGTCAATGTACAATAATTGTACAACGAAAAATATACGCATTCGCGACTGACAGGAGCGTTTGCCTTCAATACTAACGAATAACCACAACAAATCGTACGCGTCAAAACCAACATGGGCATTTTCCCCTACATTCCTCCAGAATTGATGGTTACAGATACAGACACTAGGCCGAGTTCCCAGGCAGGGGAGATGACTGAAGTAGCCGATAGCAAGGTGCACCGCACACTCCTCTCCCTCACTCACACTAACGAACTTAGCCCATTCGTGCCAAAGGGACCGGCCGGGAGACCCCACAACACACACTCTGACAGTAGTGTAGTTTGAGGTCAGCGTCAGCAGTAGGGCCGACAGTGAAACAGGTTTACCCCGACCGCGTCTGTTCTAGTACCCAATAGTAGATAATAACATTACACAGCAGCCTTCTCTAACAGAGACTACAATTGTGATATTCTCAACTAGTATCCACCAAGTCGGTACCAAATTCAACTAATGAGATGACTGAAGTCAGCGCCAGCGAGAGTGTCTACGTAAGTTGGGTGAGCTCGCTCCATCGAGGAGCCTTGCCTGCGGTGACGGCGTCAAGGACACTGAACCAAGCCTAAGTCCATCAACCCCCCCCTCCCTGTTGATGGCCCTGAACCAAGCCTGTGTCGATCAACCCCCCCTGGATGGAGTCATTTGCATCGTTGGCGTGGACGCAGGGAAGTGAACAATCCCGCATAATTCCTCTCCAACAATACACCAGTCCAATTTTGGTCATGACGCTAATGCTCGCCTTACAACAGGTAATCTTTAAGAGTCTCGTTGGTCCGACAGAGTGCGGTTGAGGAACGTGAATACACTGCAAGTAAAAATGCTCTGGCGCTTCCAGCAACTGAATTATACCACACGAGTGATAATTAATTACCTGTCACACAACACACTAAGGTAATAAGGAGGGTATTGAGGATTTCGTGCGATGCACTGGCGACGGGTTGCATCGCTGCAGGTAAAAACCGGAGCACGTCAAGGCAATTTTTTTTTCTACATAGCCTTCAATGTCGTCTGCAGTGATACTTAATTACACTGCAGCAGATTGCTTGGATAGAATGAGCACTTTAAAAAAATTACAAATCGATAGGGAATAAAAATATACTTATGCGCCAATGTGACGATATGCTGTTAATAAATTACAATTCAATGCACATGAGAAAAATCTTGAGCTATGCACAGATGACCGGGCAATAGGAAAATAAGGAGGCCATAGGAAAAAATGCGTCGAACAACAATAGCGGGAAACATGAACAAAAACCGATAATGATTAAAGAAAATTAATACCGTTTTACCTGGGTACCGTAGTTTGTTTCAAACTTAGCAATATGTCACGAGACCCATAAATAATCAAAGGTTGCAGATTTTCAGCACCCTGCATCAAACTCGCCGACTCCTGACTCCCCCCTCTGATTGGGAGTCTGATGTTGCCGAGGTTAACACCCTGCATCAAAATCGCCTACTTCTGACCTAGGAGATGTTCAACCCTCCCAGTCAGAGGGTGCAGAGGTCCCTGAGATAAGAAAATGCCCAAACCTCTGGAGAATTCAAGCAGAGCTATACAAGGTAGCTCATTTTTATCGTGACTTCTGGCTCCGTAACGGCCCCTATTCCAGTGCATTAGTAACTCTGTCATATAATCAGAAACAACGGTTAACCGTGACTCTTATCCTCTTGGCGGAGTCATAATGGACGATTCGCAAGTCATGTAATTTATACATCAGTGAACTTCAAACAAACGAACGAATTGCATTGTGCCCGTCGGGTCTAAATAGTATACATGATGAGCTGGTGAAAGCACGTCCCTTACTGACGTGTCTCATCAGTGGAGACACTAGATAGAACGAAAAAATGACTCGTGATCTGCGCACATATTTCAACCATCCAATTTACTGGACCAGGCTCAGGTTCGTTGGCGCCGTAGATCAGTCTTGGGTAAGAGGATCAAGTTCAAAAGATTTCTAATGCTTTATATGACAGGTTACTTGATATTCCACGGTTCCCTCGCTTCTAATTAATGTGAAGGTTCAACTTTATATTACAGTACCTCACTCTCCAACACATTTGTCAGAACCAAGGTAGACCAATTCAAACATCAGAAAAAACGGATATTGTTTTAATATTGGTATAGAAAAGAAGTGTTACCGGTGATTTATACAGAGTCAAAGAGAATAATCGCGAATATATTACTGCTACAGTACCAAAAAGCTTATCATTCAACATTACTTAAAACATTTCAGAAATATACAGATTTACGGAATTTTAGTTTTATCCAACTAAAACTCGCAAGAATCATCATTTAATTACTGTAGCTCGCATACAGTGTTTGACAGAGTGCAGAATCCAGGTACGTTTAACCAGAGTATTCTGTACAAAGCCACCATGCAGAAATTTGGGAAATCCTTGGAAAAATGTAACGGGATAGTGTATTTAGCCTAGCACTGCAAGTGCGATGCCGTTGCCTAATAGAAGACACACGTCATAGAATTGGGTTATTCACTCAAACTACGAGGAGAATAGTATGCAAAATTGTACGATCCTAAGAAAAAAACTCAGGGGATATTCGCAAAAAAAAAAATCAAGTCTCAGTGTGACCACATACCTTACGGTTCTTAACATTCCTAATTGAATCGCTGCTTGAAGTCATTGAATTTATTATTCAATAATGCATGAACAACTATTTGCAACACCTTCCAGACTAAGACATAGTTGGTTATTGGGGGTCAGGAATGCTCAAGCGCTGGCGACGTCATCACAATGCTCGAGTGTTAGCGACGGCATCACAATGCTCGTGCGTTAGCGACGTCATCACAGTGCTCGAGTGTTAGCAACGTCATCACAATGCTCGAGTGTTAGCGACGGCATCACAAGGCTCGAGTGTTAGCGACGTCATCACAAGGCTCGAGTGTAAGCGACGTCATCAACAAGGCTCGAGTGTTAGCGACGTCATCAACAAGGCTCGAGTGTTAGCGACGTCATCACAATGCTCGAGTGTTAGCGACGTCATCACAATGCCCGAGTGTTAGCGACGGCATCACAATGCTCGAGTGTTAGCGACGTCATCACAATGCTCGAGTGTTAGCGGCGTCATCACAATGCTCGAGTGTTAGCGACGTCATCACAATGCTCGAGTGTTAGCGACGTCATCACAATGCTCGAGTGTTAGCGACGTCATCACAATGCTCGAGTGTTAGCGACGGCATCACAATGCACGAGTGTTAGCGACGTCATCACAATGCTAGAGTGTTAGATGATACCTTCGGCCTGACAAATCCCTTCCTAACTGCTTGAGATGTTACTAAGCCGTACGTACTACATACAAAGCACACCATCCGCCACCCCTTTGCAGTCGGATTTCATTACTGTGCTAGTTAGTTCAATAGAGTTCGCTTAACAAACACATCGACTGGGGCATATGGTGCGTAACACTAGCAAGTAATGTAAACCGAAACTGTACATTCGCCTGAGTGACATTATACAACAATGGATTACAATACTTTTCGATAACTTTACAACCAAATTTAAATTAAGAGACTCGTCTTCTCTGGAGCTCGGGCGTTAGCCTTTGCAGGGCGTGATTTCGACCCTGGTCATCTTGCTGAACAATTTTTTTTATTACGGTGTAGTTAAACTAAATGAAAAGGATCCTCCATTCCGAGGAACACATGTTCGAGCGGGTAAGATGTAGGATTGGTTAACACAACTCTTCTTTGGGTGGAACTTATTTATCTCTCCACTTAATGTTGTTTGACGGCCGGCGCAAGAAGGACATTAATTCCAGTGCACGAAAGCATCGGCACTCTAATTAAATCTAATATTATTTATTCCACGACCATCTATCTAGATAAAAGTGACGAAGCTTTCTAGCCCGCTGGAGCCTTTGTTCTTCTGTCGCCAAACGTCAACAAAGCAAACGGCGCTGCATCTAGTTATTTTTAATAGGTACTACTGCGTAAAGTCAATGTTCTTTACGCGGCAAACGTCCATAGTATGTACGGGTGCCACAAGAGATGTGCTAAAACCATATGGTCCCAGAACTCCTCAGGTAAGAAAAATTAGCACGCTACCTGCCCTGCTTCTGAGTCCCAAGGTGCCGGGGGCTATGCTCCCCAAACACCTGCTGAGGAGGAAGCAAAGTTGGAACATGCATGAGATCTATTCTCAGTGTAGGAAATTTCACCCATGAGAACGTATGAATGATAAAAATGAAGAAGTGGTATCGCAGGAAAAGGTTGCATGAAAGATGGAACTTGGTTGTTATTAGCCGCCTCAAAGGAGAATAGTATGGACCCGGCGTGTGTGTGTGTGTGTGTGTTTGATTGATTGTGCGTGTCTGGATGCGCGCAACGACTTTTGGGAGAGTTGTTAAGAAATTGTAAAAAAGTTAGAAAAAATTGGAACGACGTAAGATGCAAATGAAGTTAACATAACATGAAAATAGGGAAGGAACTGAAATGGTGAAAAGTGAAGAAGAGGAGAGTCCGAAAGAAAATATGGGTGTTTACCGTTCTCGGTTGGGTCACGACTCAGTGAAGCGCGTGAACCAGACCGATGTCTGGGGGGGGGGCATCTGCCTAACGCAGATTAAAGCCCAGCCTTTATTGGAAACCCGCACATCTTCATTGGAGACTCGATGCACTGTACTTCATAAGACTAGCATTCAAAAAAAGTTTACACAAAGAAGACAACTTCATATCATTTGGCCTGTTCAAGAAAATTGGGGAGAGAAAAGGAGAGGGGAAGGGGTGTCAACGACTACCACACCAGCGGGCGGCTAGACAAGAGATCCAAAAAAGTAGGTGATCACACGACTACCTCGAATTCGTGTACTTTATTACGTTCTCAACGTAATACGTTCTCAACGTATTAGTAACCGCTGCTGATCGCACTCGTGCATCAAATTGCCTAACCAATAGGGCTACAGACACGGACCAACAAGGCTGAACAACAGAAAACACGCTTTTATGATGTAAGCTCTCATATATTCTCAGTAATTGCAACATGTCTAAAAGTGACAATTGTATTGCGATAGGTTTGCGTAGGAAAAAATCCGTCAACATTTAGAGCCGTCCACAAACAGGTTAATCTTTACAAACAAAGTAAGTCTATCCTGTAGCCTCGTATAAATATCAGCAAGAACGCACAGCAGTTGTACACTTATGTTCAAGAAACAAATCAGTGATTCTTGTATTGAAACTAGCACTGAAATGGAACTGTTTCACACCGAATGATAGCAGAAGGCGATTACATCGTTCGCCCTCGCGTGGCAATAAACAAGATGTGATGGACCCGAGACTACATTTCCCCAAAAAAGGGGTGTGGCCGACAACAAAATTCCCCGAACACTTTTCTCCTCACACTCACACACTGCACTTGTTCGATCTCGCACCCTTTTCTCCTCACACTCCCACACTGCACATGTTCAATCTTACAAAGCTGTAAGATCCCCACTCAAAAAATGCTGATATAAACAATTAGATTGTGAATATAAACGATTTCATGTCTCCATTCATGTTCAAAATCAAATAATTAGACAATGAAAATCTTATGCTATGGGTAAAACTAATAATAATAAAGATTATCAACTATTACATAGTTGCGTGCCTACATAAATACCAACAGAAAATGAACGACATTCCACAGTTACCTACTTAGATATTTACAGATTTCCTAACAACGACTTCCTACCTTTGCATTTAACCAGACTATCCCCACTGTATCATTTTCCCACAAGTCGTTTAGTGCACCGGATGTTAAAGATAGTAAAAAAGAATACATGTTGCCAATGGAAAAGATACTGCTCATAAGAACGAAAAATAAACATGAAAAACACATCTCTTCAAGTCCTATGCCTGAATCTATGATAAAAAACATATAGAGAGCTTCTAAAAAAAATCAAGAATTCGTTGGCAGGACATAACGGGATTACTTCCAAAGCAATGACTCATAGACACTATATAAAGATCCAGATATATTTACAGAAATCAAGAAACTCCAGGTGTAATGACGATAGTTCTTCTTTGCATGATCATAGAGACCTTTCGAGACAAGTTCGCATGTTTCGTTTCGTAAACAAACCATTACTATACAATGACAAAAAACAACAATGTTCACTCACTTCTCCACCGCATCTAAGAGATGTCCGAGAAGAAGCCGAGCGCAGCACACCAAGAAAACACACTATATCTGTCATCAGTCGCACATCAAGCTCTTAGCAGTTATAAGGGCCCTCGACTAGAGGAAAGTACGTCTGAGACCTCGAGACCCTCGACACTTGGAGATAGGGAGCAGCGCGAAGAGGAGGTTATTTCGAATTTGGAAAGGAGCTCTTGAGTGACAAAACCAGTCTCAGGTAGCACGTAATCAACTCTGTCAACTAGATACACAAGACCCAGATGTGATAAGATGGGCAGAAACAGACTCGAGTACATGTTCTTAAACCAACAAAGATCGAGAGAATTTCACGCGGAATTCCACATCTTTCGGACGAGGGATCAAAATCTCCCATCTCGCGTGTGACTGATCAAGACCACACTTCGAAGAGGCCGAAACCGTACGACGGGAGGGTTGAGTCTTGACTTCTGGAACGTGTTACAAGACAGCGTGTGACCGTGTTAGACTTACTTTAAATCGACAGTTCCTTTTGACATAAACACTCAAAATTTTTAAAATGACAGGGCGGATGTGGCAAAGGTGAGCGAGTGTTCAAATTACCATTATTACCGCACAGGTTCAGATATTCTACTAACCAATACTTTAAAACGCATGGAGGAACAAATGATTGAAAAAAATTACAGTGAAGGTGAATATGAATAGAGAAATCGATTTATCGATAAATACTAGTAACAACACAGTATATACATATGAAGCAAACACTTCTGTGAGTTAGAATTGAGGTGAAACAAACAGGTTCAGCAGGCAAAGTTGAAAAAGATGTGCAGGAATTATTTCACCACAGAAAAAAATCGATAAATAAAGGTAGCAAACGAAGAAAAAGTTATGTCGGATAAATACAAGAAAAAGCCAAGAAAAATTCAGAAATAATAGCACGGAAAAAAAAAGAGACCACTACAATTTCAGTACGAATTTATTGTGCTGATCAGCATGTATGAGAAAGGAATGCTGGTGCCAACGGCTGTTTTAGTAACAGCACTACATTTCTAGCATCTATCACATAAAAATACTTTCTAACCTAAAGGCAGCATGGATTATGTGGTGGGCAGACCAAATGTGTTCACAGATGGTGAAACACAACTATTAGATGATCAATATACTACAGAACTCCTATTCCCAGTTGTTAACATCATTTGCTCGTCCCCTTCAAGTTAATACAGCTGGATCGTAAAGCACTCATTTTCCACCCTATAGAATAACACAGTCTCCGAAATCCCACACAAACGCTGTTAAGTTGTGGTTCTCTCGAGTAGCTTCATTAAATTGGTAGAATTTCATTAAACACGTGTAAAACAGACCGCCTGATGACGTAGTTGTTATGCTGGACAGGAAGAGAAACGACATGCTTGCACGATGACCAATCATAACTAATCGAGTTAAAGTAATTAGTCACAGTTTTCCATTACTTTGACCAAGTTCCGTGATATGAAGTTGGACAATAACTATAAAAGAGTACATAATTATATTATTTTGGACAGCAGGGATAGGTTTTTTGAATTCTTGATCAAAGTTTTCCAAAAGGCGCCTAAGCTAACATCACAAACTGAGGCAATGCAGTACGGGTTCAATTGTCATGTGACGTGCAATCTACAACATTTCTCCAATAGCTACGCCCTGGCAAGTGGCTTAAGAATTTGGTTATGAGCCACTTACCAGCCACCACTGTCAGTGCTATCGTGCACCAGTAACTCGCTGTGAACATAGAACCACTTCATTGGGTATTTATTCAGAAGGCAGCATTGCCACAATGTTCCTCGCTGCCGAGGAACGCACCACCATCACCACTGCTGCTGCTGTTATCGTTGCTACTGTTTGAATCATGGTAATACAACACACTATTGGGGGTTCTTTAATCAAGAGTAACATTTTCACCACAGAAATGTAGTCTTGCCAAATTAAAAATATCACATTCAGGTAGTCGGTAATAACTTGATCAGTAGCTAACAACAGTTGCAGTTCAGTGAAGGTTAGATTATCAGTTCAGCAAAGTACAGTTCAGTATACCTGTATTCGAGACAAGCAATGCAGGTGTTTAGTAGTAACTCACACTAAACACCTGTGAGTTACTACTCACAGGTCTTTAGTAGTAACACACAAAACACCTGTGAGTTACTACTCACAGGTGTTAAGTAATAACTTACACTAAACACATGTGGGTTACTACTCACAGGTGTTTAGTAGTATGTATACATAGACGTACAGCCGTTTCCCCCTAATGAGAAGGGTGGCTAAGTTAGGCTGACACAGAGGGGGGAGGCACCCAATCTCCCCGCCACAAGAGCGCCGTGTCATTGCTGAGGCTCGAACTCACACTAAACAACTGTGAGTTAGTACTCACAGGTGTTTAATGGTAACTCACACCAATCGCCTGTGAGACTACTCACTGGTGTTTAGTAGCAACTCACACTAAACGTCCCCAAAGTGATAGCTACTTACAATTTGTGTTACCAAATAACGCCTTTCCCATGTCACAGGAGAAGCCGAAATTGGGTAATGGTAGGCAACATCTAGTAGTGCAGTTTGATAAAGAAACGCCATATTGCTTATAATTAGAGGCAATACGACTTTATGCAGCAGCATATTGTTAATATAAATAAATATGCTCTTCTCAATCATGATACGAGCCTGCAGGGCCTAAAATCATTTGTCATCAATGAAAAACTAAATAAACTTTGAATTCCGAGTTTTGAAACTCAAAAATTAGTTACATTATCGTACAGTCTAGAAGTCGCATTACTATAATCTTTTGTTGAGTTGAAATTAGCTAGGAGCGTTGCAAACAAATGTGAATACCGCGTAATATTAGCCCAGCCTTCAGCCAAGAGTTTGCAATGAGTATGTTCAACCATGACATTGTATCCATGTAATACCAATACAAGGCATCTGTTAACCCACACACAGTAGCTACTTATCGCGTAGCGGTGGCTGTACGTAGAAGAAACCATTCAAGTATTATTATTCACAACAACAATATAGCAGAGGCAAATGAAGTTACAAAATGTTTTTTGTGGTGTTGATAACGGCGGTAGTGGTGGTAGCAGTTCATCCCTATTGCAGCAGCGGTAATTAATTTTACAACAACACTACGAATAATAATTATAACAATGACCACCTTGATGACATTGATGATTGCAGCGACGGTGATAATATATACAAGGAACCACTCGAGAATCTGAAACACAAAACAAACCACGTTAGAGCCATGACCACATTAGATAGATCGATTAGACACATGGAATTTGAAACACGAGACCAGCTAGATAAGAGCTTAAAGTCTTTTTAGTGCACTAGAGACAAGGCAATGTCCTTCTGGCACCGAACCTCAAGCCAGCAGCTAGTGCTGCATGCAATCACCAGCGAGTCGTCGTCTTTCATTGGGCTTGTTTTGGCTCAAGGTATGTTTCAGTCAAAGTTAGGGTCGGTGGTTCTCCGAGATGGAGGAATCTATATCTGGGACGATGGAACATGATCGATTCAGAACAAAATAGATTTTATCATCGAAGAGATATGTTCTCGAAGATATCTTGGAATTGATTTCACACAAAATAGCATCTGGAATAGCATCTGAAAAGCATCTGGAATGGCATCGGAATAGCATCAGGAACCGGCTCCTGAAAAAGTGGGTGCATCGGCATTCCGTCCAGGCTGGACATGAGCAATTTTAAGCGAGACTAGACAGTATTACTAAGGTTAACCTGTCCTGAAAAGCAGGGTGCATCGGCATTCCGTCCAGGTATGACATGGGCAATTGTATGGGAGACTAGACAGTTACTGATAACTGAAGGCGGTGACGCATCCATTAGTCTAATATACACCATTCTTAGTCGGCAAGTTATCATCACAACTCGTTGAGATCAATTATTTGACAAGGCAAGGGTGTTGGTGAGTCTTTTATAGTACGTAATTCATTTCCCAATGGAGCATCCAACCATTCGGCGTTAAATTTATTCCGGGTAGTTTTTTAGTTGCGGACAAAGTATTTTATAGGAGTGGGCACTGGTCTGTTGAGTAAGGCGTAGCTGCAGGTCTTCACGTCGCATCATCCGCATAGTGGCCCAAAACGCAGTATAAACAAACTTTTTTGTTCATGGAAAATAAACGTACAGGCTAGCGCAAGATTGCTGCAGCAACAAGGTGGCAATTGTTGAGACGCATCCAGGGTCTGGAGGGCGCCAAGCTTATCGCTAAGAATTTAGATATTCGCATCTGGAAGAGTATCTGCCTTTGAGAAGGCGTCGGCAATGACTGAGTTCAGAAGTGGAGACTGACGATGAGGGCGGGAGCTTCTTAGCGACGACGCGCTCGGGGAGTACTGCCCACAGCCCACGTCATCGTCGTCCTTTGATCATCTGTGAAAGTATGTGAGCTCACGGAAACGTCATCCTATTAGCGCGGTGAGTAAAAATTGCTCGCAGATATTATGATGCAACATCTGCTTTTCGGCATCTAAAACAGTGAAGAAGAAAATAATTTTTGGATCGACAGATGGGGATCGCATGTCGCGGAAAAGGGTCTAACATGATACGTGGTAGCCTTAGATCAGCAGTGAGGAGTTCAATACACTGTGAAACGTTGAGGAGGGAGCTGTCGGATTGGGGTACACGTAGGGAAAACTATGACGGGGCAAAAATATGGCAAATAACTGGGAAGTCTGATTGTCGTTGTCGCAGGGCGAGACTGGGTGTCCCAGTTTTATTTGGGAGGTTCACAATGGGGGAGGATTTTGATTTGAGCCTCATTTCCACCAGAACCTCAACGTGAGTCATAATAGGCTCCCCCGTAGGGCTCGATGATCATTGATTCCAGTAGGCTCGCACGCCGAAGTGTGCGAGGAAAAAACGAAACAAAGCTTTTAACGTCAGAAGAAACGTGAAAATTTAAGCAATGTCAGACGCACGCTGGTGCGCAAAAGAAAAAAACGCTTGCTCGGAACGGATCTCCGCTTCCAATCCTTCTGAACTTGAAGTGATATGTACGCACCCTAGTGCGTACAGGTAGCATTGTCGAGATTAGTACAAGGTCAGTGGCTACACGGGCAACATCAGCTCCGACAGCAACGCAGCACAATATTTACAGCTACGCGGTTTAGTTGTTTAGAATCTCATGAGTTATATGTCCATACGCCACTGCGCTCAGATAGTATCGTCGAAATTGGTACACGGTTCACGGCTACACGGACAAAGTCAGCTCCGGCAGCAACGCAACACAATGTTCACAGCTACGCGGTCTATTTGATTTAAAGTAAAATCTATTTATTCAGGCAAGATAAAGACTCAAACAAAACGAATACCCGCCTCCAACCACCTTGAACTCCAAGAATAACATGAACGCGCGATTTTGATTTGATTTGAGCCTCATTTCCACCAGAGCCTCAACGTGAGTCATAATAGGCTCCCCCGTAGGGCTCGACGATCATTGATTGAAGCAGGCTCGCACGCCTAAGAGTGCGAGGAAAAAACAAAACAACGCTTTCAACGTTAGAAAAAAGTGAAAGTTTTAGCAACGTCAGACGCACGCTGGTGCGCAAAAGAAAAAAAACGCTTACTCGAAACGGACCACCGCTTCCAATCCTTTAGAAGATTAAGTGTGATATGTACGCACCCTAGAGCGTACAGGTAGCATCTTCGAGATTAGTACAAGATCAGTGGCTACACGGGCAGTAACAGCTCCGGCAGCAACGCAACACAATATTTACAGCTACGCGGTTTAGTTGTATAAATACAAACTATTAATTTAGGTAAGATAAAGACTCAGATGCAACGAAACGAATCCTCGCCTCCAACAACTCAGAACCTCGTCAGTTATATGTCCA
>SDVV010003457.1:0-21357 GCA_016164225.1 Gammarus roeselii | reverse complement strand
TCTATGTATGTATGTAGATACTCATACATATGCATGCAAAAATTCATTGATGTCAATGCAAAATTTAATGTACCTTACAGTTTTACAATACAATCGGATGGTTTTAAACAAAAGACTAAAGTAGAAGTTGACTATTAAATACGATTCTACAAAAAATGTTCGGAGTGGTCCCGTCTCTTGAACGCAAAGAAAGCATGGTTGATTTCCCCAAAGGGGACACACATTCTTCTTCTGATAGTGCATCAGTTATCAGCATTTAAATTCATTCTTAAAGCTGATAAAAATAATCCAAAGTTCAGAAAACAGCTGAAGATATCCAGGTAAAGATATGTTATGTCACAGTATTTCAATACTGGAGGTAGATTATTCATGTGTGATTATCTTAGTATGACCAATTATTCTTATTCGGTGTTACGTGTTGTTGTTGGTCGCTATAAAAAATATTCTTCCTTCTGTCATACCACGATTGATATACTCTGTTAGGACCAAAGTGTACAATGAATTAGGATATTATTAGTTTATTTTGACATTTTAACGTACTCATGATAACAGGATTCTGATTATTCATACCGGTAACTAGACTTAGCACAAATTGAAAATATTAAAATATACCAATCCATTATCAGAAGTGAACGCATTCACTCGGCAATCCGCATCATCCACAGAGATAAATGTATGGTAATAGATACATGTATATCGTAAATTCAACATGACGTGACTTATTGAATTTTCTCCAATAAGATTTTCCATTTGAATTTACATATTTTGTACTGTTGAATTTAAATGATTTCGTCATGCAACTATTACATGAAGGCTAGAAACAAAAATTAGCTTTTCCCTGTAAAATTATTCATAAACTATATTTTTAAATAAATGATGATCGCTTGGTATTCATTCAAGGTTGAAAGCGGTACACAAGCTTGAGTTTCTGATGATATCAAAAGAGGTAAAAGATCCGTGACGAGTGGGGTTTGAACCCGACACACTGAGCTATTAGTTGGAGACTGATACCACTACGCCGTCAGAGTCATAGTAATCGGTGGATCGATGAAGTATATACTGTTCTATTAATTATCCTCATAATGATATTTGATCTGAGTTTAGCAAGGAAAACGGCGTAATTTTGATGAATGGAATTTATTAAGACTTGTTGCGACGCAAATTCATGCAAATTACCTCCTTATTAAGTATCATGTAATAGTTACCAGATTCATGTTGTGGCAACACGACATCCGGGAACATGGCCCAAAGAAGTGAAACACCGGCATAATTTATCAGATACATGTAAATTCAACAAGATCTAAAATCAATATGAAAATAATTGTAGATTCAAACAGACTATTTGCAGAAATCATGTTACATGTATATGGCTATGAACAGGTCAACATGACAAATATTGTACATTTTACAAGTCATTTTCTCTCTGTGTGCTGTGAGCGTCCGCCTTGAGACTTAGCTACGACAGTGACTCAATCGCGCTGGAAATCCCGGTCATAGTATATTTCGTAGGCCTGAGACGGGCTGAAGAAGCCACTCAAGCAGGATTTCGTAATTGAATTTGTAGTACAACTTGCCCATAGATGAGGCGCCCAACGTTCACGGGCTGCCGGAGGCTGGAAGTTCCAACGGAGGTTGTTGCCACCTTGGCGACAATAGTCATAACGTCACATTGTCTAAGTAAGATGGTAAATTAGTCTCCCAGTATCTGTCGAGGCGGTTGTTAAAGGTGTTTAACATTATTTCTCTTCCAAATTGTTGGCATCTTGATTGGAAAGAAGTTCTCGGCTACTGGTATTACCAATTGCTTTAGATTCGGTTTCTGTTTATTATTTGTGTTCCTTTGGCTCTAATCTCGGTCAAAGAGGTCCTCAGTGCTAGCGTTAGTAAACCGATTAACTATTTGAAGGCCTAAATTATCTGACTTATAAGTAGTCTTATTTCAGGTGACTTTGTAAATAAATCTTACTTCTTAGTTCCGGAAGTCCTTTTTGTTGCTCTGTTCCATTCTGTTAATATCCCTATTAGGTGACTAGATGAAAATTTTACTGCAAATTCCATTTGAGACCTGACGAGTAGAGTACATAATTTGGGACGATATACCTGAACTGGACACATTAACACATTTGCTGGGGTACACAATAATACCCACGTACACCAATATAAGTGGGCACACGATCATACCCACGCAAACTTGTCCACACATATGTTGGTTCACAATCATACCCGTGCAGACACATCCACATATATACGTGGGTACACGATCATACTCACGCAAGCACATCCACTCACGCATCCGCTCTCCATCGGAGAAAGACAAACCTAGAAAAAGAAACATATCATACGAAAGATCTTTCTGATATCAAGAAGCGCAAAATAAGATGAGGGTGTGATGATGGAGGAAGGTCAACCTGGATCTGAAACATACGAGGTAAGCGACGCAAGCTCAACAATAAATACTCAGTAGAGGTATGTCGGTATCTCAATTAAAAAAAAACGAAGCTATTACGCATTATCACACAAGCAATACCATAGAAGAAATAAGTATTGAATAAACACACTTCCTATTGTATATATTTCATACTCTTCGACCGGAAAAAAATCATAATTATTACAATCTATGGATCATTTTCAAAAATTCGAGATGTTAGGAAACATGCAAATGTTGAAATAAATGCTAAAATAGATGCCAACATGTAATAGGATAATAAATATAATAATAAATTAGCATGCATAAAAAACGAGTATTTCTTCTATGTTATGGCACACACGAATTTTTCGTTCCAGTTCGCTTATAAATTCAACCAAGATAACTTTCTTTAGCACGTACCTAATACATTCAAATGTTAATCATGTTATAAATTAGGGATGGAATAAACAAATACAGATCATATTACAACATGAAGACTTGTTAATGTGAAAAAAAATATCCTGAAAACCATTGAGTACAATTTAGCACAGAAGAGTGTTACAATAAACCTTCATACAACAACTGTTACATTTTAATAAGACACGAATCATATATGATAAACCTGAACGAAAGGGTTATGTTCACAACTTCACCCTGGAAGGCCAATGATACCTAAAGTAAATGTAAAATTATCAAGTTAGGGGGGGGGGAGCTGGAATGGAGAAAAAATGTTGATCAAAGCGGACAAGCATGCAGTAGAACACATATTCTAAATTTCCAGATTAATAACTGTGCCTCTTAAAAGACAAATGGTTTTCCAAAACAAAATGCACAGAACCATATTGAAAAAAATATAATTTGCAAGCACTATCATTTATACGCATAACAAATGAATATCAAATTACACCAAAAAAGCATGTAAACGTATTCTAACGAGTTCAAAATACTCATAAGCAATGCGGTCTTTTCAGAAGAGTGTAGAGGAAACACGAAACAGTCAAAATACAACTGTAGCGTTCAAATTAGACACCAATCTCATTGGAGACGATTATCACAATAAACAAATCAAATATCACGATTTTACCCTGGAACGTAGGGGTAAGAAATATTAAACAAACTCATTAAGGAGAAATATAGGATTGGTGTCACCCCACATGAAATGTGTTTCAAATTATGAATGATTTGATCGAAAATTATCAGTCTTTATGACAAATTTGTATTGTTAATCAACAATGTACGCATCAATAACAGATGAATAAAGGTCTCATTTTCTGGTCCAGATTATAAAACAGCGCTTTAAACAATTTATAACTACAACGTTTAGGTTACACAGAAAACATACAATTATGACTATAGAAAAGTTTATATCACAGTAGGATGATTATGCAAAATGTATAAATAAACTAACAAACAGAGAGCTGGATTAAAAAGAAAATTATGATTAATATCAACAATCATGCTGTATATTCTGATAAGCCTATGGCTTACTATGAATTACATATTTAAGGGACAATGTAACCGATCAACAAACATTGAAAAACGTTTCATTTTAGTTCACCATACTGATGACCATTCGCAAAGAATAATGAAACAACGAATATCTCTAAAAGTATTCGTATTATTGCGAGATGCTGCAGAGGAAGACAAAACTTGTATTTGTCGTATACAAGACCTCGCTGATTTTGTCGATTGACATGCACAACAATTAGGCACATTGCTTGTGGAACCAATAAAACGACAATATTTCTAGGGTTTGGGTTGACTATATGGCATAACTTGTCGGTTTGCGGGTACTGTACGCATGCAGCATCATCGATAACTTCAACAACAGAAGGTACACATCGCTCAGTAAACTTTACAGACCTCACATGGAATTCAGAGCCATGAAGTTAATCAGGGATAATTTTTCATAGTGAGAAACGAATTCTGAATACTTCAGTCTAAAATATCGGCAAAAGATGTGAAGAACCCCAATGTGAAGTACCTCAATTTGATGTTTGCCGAGGGCTCCCCTTCCATCAAGGGTCTTTGCATAAGTGAAAGCAACTACTGGATAATTGTAGGAGCAGAATAATTGTAGGATAATTTTTAGGGAGCAGAAAGCATCCAGATCAAGTCAAGGCGTTCTACAGACTGTCCAACCAATCAATGGAGAGTACTCCATTACAAAATAGGGGCCAAGGCTCCTGAAGATACAAACGAATCATTCGTGCTACGACGTACATATATGTGAACGACTAATAAGCGAATTGAAATATAATTGTAGGTACTTTTCATGATACAGGTAAATTTTCCGATACACACATTGGACGCTTATGTGACGAAAGAGCGACACTATTTAGACCTCGCCGCACTCATCAACATGCCCAACCCTAGAAAAATAAAATTAGTGAAGAGTAAAAATGTATGGTGACACATCTTTCAACATATTCCTCCTTCCATTAGCCACTTTAGACTTCCAGTTAGACAGGACCAGACCAATAGGTAAAGAAGTCCGCAAATAAAATATAATCAGGATGAACTGCCTCAACCTGACCATCAAACAGCGGCAGCATTGATCATGCCCCGCTCTGGTGAGGTCAGTCAATCTGGCAACTGACAGAACTAGATACCCTGATGTTAAATCATGGAGAAACGGAAGCTCACAACTTTTTGTTTCAAGTAAAGAAATATGACAGAAGCATCAATTTATATGTATATGTTTGGCTCTTTTGTAGTGAACATGTCGTCGATATTCAAAGGAAATCAATTGCAGCATTGTACATTTTCAATGTCGAAGGATGGCTGATAGTGTGCCAATCCCGACACTCGTCCTCGTACTCTAACACGTACACAAACTCTTAGCTCTGAGCGATGTGATCATGAACAATTACTCAAGGAGATAATGTTTATATGCTGCCACAAATTATCTGATCACTGTTACATAGTGAGGTTGTGAATTTATTTATATGACTAGCGATACTTCGTTTCCAGGAATCGAACCCATGGTCGCTGGAAAGTGAGACCACCACACAGTGGCATGCGTGCCGATTAAACAAACCAGCGGCGGAGGGCTCGTTCGATTTCTTACGAGGTATATAAGTTTTCCCTTTGATGTTATTGCTATTAATTTACAGCCGTCTCCTAACGATATGATTAGTGTGTTCTCTCTCTCTGAATGTCAATGTATAGTGGTGCTTATTATTCACGATCAACAAAGAATCTCTCGCATGTCGTAGATACCTTGGTTTGAGATGAGCGAAAGCTCATTTGCTATAACGTACTATGGACGACGAAAGCTAATCAAATTCAATCCTGTGCTCGTAGGGCGAGTTCATGAAGCCTAACTTGCTTGAGTGATAAATTTAGAAATTGGAAAGCGGTCACTGATAATTCATAAATTCCTGATGGTAAAATTCGATAACCAGAGTTCGAAGTGATCAAATGAAGGAGGGAGACGAAATTCTGAAAAACTTTGGAATCCATGCCATCCTAACGCAGCTTGTCGGACAATTTTTACACAATACAAAGCGTGAAGATCAAGACTCGAATTGCGTTCAGTGTTTCATTATGGATCGTAGGAAAGAAATTACGTGAAAACCTACGGATGTTTCCTTTTTTTATTTTGGACCTGAAAACTTGCCTTAAAAATTAGTACGTTGTCAAACAGAGAATTAGAATATTTGCATGAGATGAAGCAGACGGGCAGACTGACGATGCGACGACCGTTGCGACGACCGCTGGAGCATAATCGCAATCCATAGGCCGAGATGTCTCTTGCAGCGGAAATCAAGCATGCCCAAGTTTTAGTAGAAGTTATTGGTCCAATTACGAAGAAACCACCGCTCATACGTTATGAAACTCTTCGACATCAAAACATTCAGGACAAAAAACGTTCACGCCAATCAGTTTGCACACAAAAGCATTCATAGCCTAACGTAGTCCCACTATATTTTGTTTAGTGGAAAATATCAGGTGTGAATACGACGAAACTGTTTTACGATCGACCACTAAAAAGCATCTGGCGGCAATGAGGATGTGTAATTAGGGCCGCAATCAACTCGTATCAAGAGTCGATAGCATCAAATTACTCGCTGGTAGCTTCTAAGCAGACGTCCCAAAGGCAATCAGAAAGCAAAGTCCGGAAGGAAAACTAAGTGCTTTATGATCGTTCTATTCAAATAATGAATAAGTAACACCGATAAATCAAAAACTGGTTCCCAGTCGTGGCTGATGACTGCACCTTCGTTCCGACCCACAAACTCAGGTTGCGCCTTCGGCGCCACCTAAACGCTCGTCAAACCCTTTAAATTAATGATTCAATGAGAATAGTCACAGGAATCGGTCATTCATACAAATTTCAATCCAGTATTTTGATCATCTGGAGGAACTTTTGGCGTCGCTGTCCTCACCCTGGGTCTCCCAAAGAGGTTGTATAGGTGGAGTCTGCACTGCCAGTTGTATGAACGCTAGCGAGTGAAGCCAAGCCACCGGCCACAGCCACATGGCGGCTGCCATGCGGAGGGCAGGAATAGTGAAGTATAGATAGAAAGTAATTCATTGTTCGTGCTCTAACTCTTGATAGCAGAAGTTAATTATGGTATGGGACATGCCAGGATTGAGAGAAACACAGACATTGCGAAGGAAGTTGGTTTCATCTATTTATAACTACACATTGTAACATTAGAGTCGATTAAAAAGCATCAACTTGTTAGAAAATGGCCAACACTTGGTGTTCTTTAGTCGATGTTCATTCGAAGTACTGTTCTTCGAAGCATTCAAGTATCTTATTTGGAGGTATAATTATTGTTTCATGCGGGGGCAAGTTGTGTGCATCGGGATTGATGCACCTAAGACGATGGGCTTCTGTGCAATTGTGTTATCAGTTTTTATTCGAGGTCCATGCAGCTACAGTATACTGTGCAATGTCTGACAAAAATTGTGCTACGAAAAATACACTAAGACGAGGACGACAATGCACAAGTTTTTTAGTAAAAAAAAATCAGGAGCACAGGGATAATTATTAACTACATCTTATACTAAACGTTCTTAAGTGTTAACGCTGAAACAGCACAATAATCGTCTATGTTAACTGCTGGATCACAATTTTTAATCAATAGGGTGATGGGCTTCCATGAAAATGCAAAAGGTAACTTATTAGCGGTCTATTTGAGGTAATATTCATTACGATGCGAATGTTGCATAGGGTCGCTAACGTCAGATCAACCCCTATCATCTCCGCCAACTGCCTTATCAGCCCCAAGTTGTTCCGACTACCTACCTACGGTACCATTTTTTAACAGTGAACATCCATAGCGTTCCTCAGTCACACCAGCAACTGTCATATCTGGCAGTGACACTCTGGCGAAAATCTGTTTCAGCCCACGTCAGAATCAGCCACCACTCGTACCATTTTACCGGTTATCACTTTAATGAAAGTTTTCCTGGCCAACCTAACCTAACCTAGGGTACGTGTTTCTAACCCGCGGGGCAAAGGTACGTATTTCTAACCCGCGGGGCAAACATATGTATTTTTGTAGGGTACGTAATGCCGTTTTTTAGCGTTTTTTTATTGAAGTTTTAATAAAGGGATAACTGTTAGGTTGGTACGCCTGTTTCGGTGTAATGACAGTGGCAGATATGACAGTGGCAGATCTTGAAGTTATGGAAAATGCGTGTGGGCTGATTCATCGTTAGGTAGAAAGCACGTGTGATGAAAGATTTTTAGCGGTTATGACAGTGTCCGGCCATGACAGTGAGGTGAAGTGAAGTGGCGATAGTGCGCGTGTGCGGAAATAATATTAGCGCGAACGCTGGGCTCCCGTTGCATACGCGATGACTTTTTAACGAGTCTTGCAATTTGACGGGAAACATGTGTCTACCTCGTTGATGCGCCCAGTCTAAGCTCGGTTCTCAGTGCAAATTGATGATATAAACAATACAGAAACACAATGTCAACTTTTCAAAGTCTATAATGTAATTTCCTAAGGAAAGTGACAAGGGCATTACAAGTTCGTCTCTCAGAGCATCAGAAGGCACTACAAAAAAACGTTATCGTAGAGATAGTCTTCCTTCTCCGATCAATTCAATACATTGCCGCTAGGTTGCCCGTCCAACTGGTTTTCAGCCAGCCGACAGCAGCCCAGCCATGATTCACTTCCGAGCGGCTGAGCCGTCTCCATCTATCCAACCCAAGGAGGTTGTAAAGGTGGAAGCGGCACAGCCAGTTTTGCCAACGCTAGCGAGTGAAGCCAAGCCACCAGCCACAGCCACATGGCGGCCGTCATGCGGAGGGCTGGAATACTGGAGGATAGATAGGGAGTAATTCATTCATCGCGCTCTAACTCTTGATAGCAGAAGTTTGTTCTGGTAAGGGACATGTAAGGATTGAGTGAAACACAGATCTTGCGAAGAAAGTTGGTTTTATCTGTTTATAACAACACGTTGATACATTAGAGATAATTGAAATGCATCAACTTGTTAGAAAATTGACGATTCATGGTGTTCTTTAGTTGCGGGATATGAGAAGTATTGTTTTTCACAGCAATAAAGTATCCTACCTAAAGGTTTTTACAGCAATGTAGGTGCACATGTGATTTTAAAATGAATTACAACTTGAATTAAGGCCTTTGGTCGTATGTGGTTGTTAATTAAAGTTTCATGCAGGGGCAACTTGCATGCATCAGGCTCAATGCACGCAAAGACGATGGGCTTCTGTGTAATTATGATTTCAGTTTTCATTCGAGGTCCAGGCAGTTACAGTATAGTACATTGTCCTACGAAAATTGTGCAATGAAAAGTACAGCAAGATGAGGAGGAAAATACCATCGTTTCTATGTCAAAAAAATCAGGACCACGGGGATAATAATCAATTTCATAGTTTACTAATTCCGTCAATTCAGGCAAACGTGTGCTATTAAACATGTAGTGGACAATACGTTCTTCAGTGTAAACGGTGAACCCGCACAATAATCGTCTATGTTAACTTCTAGATCTCAATTTCTAAGCGATAAGGTGATAGGTTCATGAAGATGCAGAGATAACTACTTGGTGGCATAGTATGAATAGTATTCAATATGATGCGAATGTTTCTTACGAGGTGCCTTTTCAACGGATTGTGCAATTTTACGGGAAACGTGTGATTACCTCGTCGATGCGCCCAGTCAAAGCACTGTTCTCTCGTCAAATTGATGATTTGGGCAATACAGATAGACAATATCAAATATTTGTTAAGTCTATAATGTAGTTACCTAAGAAAGGTGAGAAAGATGTTATAGTTTTGGCTCTCAGAGCAGCCAAAGGCACTGCAAAAAGCCGCCGTCGTAATGATAAGTCTTCACTCTCCGTTCATATCAATGCATTTCCGCGTGCTAGGGTGCCCTTTCAACTGGCTCCCAGCCAGTCCAGCCATGCTTCACTTCCGAACGACTGAGCCGCATCCATCTATCTAACCTCCTTGGGCATTGGGGTCGCCCATCTAAACATCTCATATTTGATCTCCCTTCCCCATATTAGTGTTTTCACTCTTTGTTGTGGTCGTGTGTCTTAAACGCTGTTGATGAGTCTCAACAAAGAGTCAGATATGTTCCAGTCCATTGGATATTTTTCCTTCGTGCCCAAGGGAACCCAGTTTTTGCGCTAAAAATATTTCAGCACATGCGCACTAGCGTCACTTTACCTCAGCTCACTGTCATCGTCGGACACTGTCATAACCGCTAACAACCTTTCAGCACATGTGCTTTCGCGCTAAACAATGCTCCAGCCCACTTCAATAACCGGACACTGTCATAACTGGGCACCGTAATAACCGCTAAAAAAAACGCATTGCGCACCGTAGAATAATACGTACGGTTGCCCAGCGGGTTAGAAACACTTATCTTTGCCCCGCGAGTTGAAAACACGTACCCCTTGGTTAAGTTAGGTTAGGTTGTGTAGGAACTGTTTCATTAAAGTGATAACCAGTAAAGTGGTACGACTCATGACTGATATGACAGTGGCTGCTCTGAGTAAGGGAAGCTAGATTGTTCGCTGTAAAAATATGGTACCTTAGGTTGTTGGAACAACTTGTGGCTGATATGACAGTTGGCGTAGATAAAGGAGCTGATCTGACGTTAGCGACCTTTGCTGATCTGACGGTAGCGACCTTTGCCCAACTGTATGCATCGTTATCATCGTTACGCATCGTTGTTCTGCCGTATGTTTATTCCAACATTGGGGGCCTTTGACATGCCCTTAATGATGGTTGGTTCAATGAAAAAGCTACACACTATTATTTTATTTCGAATGCCTCGCTCTGATACCAAATGTATTTCCAGGCACGCCCCTGTGTATCCAGGCACACCCCTGGCAGCCTAGTCACACCTCAGGCAGCCAAGGCAAACACCTTGCAGCCAAGGCACACACCGTGCTGCCAAGTACACTCCGGACAGCCAAGGCAAACCCCTTGCAGCCTACGAACACATCGTGCAGCCAAGGCACACATCATGCAACCAATGCACACACCGTGTAGCCAGGTGCACCCCGGGCAGAGACACCCCGGCAGCCAAGGTACACCCCGGGCTGCCAAGGTACACCCCGGGTTGCCAAGGTACACCCCGGGTTGCCAAGGCGCACCCCGGGCTGCCAAGGCAAACCCTGGGCAGACAAAGCACACGCTATTGCTTCCTTTTGTCAGTGTCTTTAAATTTTGAGCCTGAAATAAATATTGCAATTGTTATTCATTCATTCACAAAAGGATGATTAGTTCTTTTGAACACGACTCAGTAAAAATATAAATAAAATAAGTTTAACGACAGGCTCAAGTCTAGAAACCGAGATATTGAGGCTGGGTTTGAACTGTAGGGAGGCATCTTACACTCAAGCAGAAGAAAAGAACACGACTCTTACTGGAACGTGTCACGACGAAAAGCTATCGAAGTCAGTTTCGATCTCCTCAAAGATATATACCATATTCTGATGACATGAGCTAGGTGTTGCGGTCTGACATTATAACCCCTTATATTGCAATTGATAGGAATTTATCGTTCAGACCCATAGACTAATATTGGGTAGCAAAGAGTACGACGATGTGGGTGGGTCTAGGTACGAAAAACTTACGAGTAACTGAGAAAGTTTTTTTGGGGGGATTTCCATGCAGAGAAAGGTTATTTAATTGATTCTCGCAGAATATGAAAATTGACATGAATCTTCACAACAGAAACTGAGATGGGTTGAGGGGAAACTATCAGCCCACTACGTTTATTGAAAATTGTTTCAAAATTATCCATCCCAGAACAGTCATCTGTTGCATCTGTTTTCAAGCCGTTGCTGCTTCTAAGTTCACATGACGTCTTTTTGTAGCCCAGACGGAGCTGGACTCCAGGTGCTTTCTCTTTTTTCCTGTCTTGTTCTAAACCGTAGATCAAATTGAACCTGACCTCGTAATATATATTGGAAAAAATTAAAAGTCCTCATGTGTGCATGCGTCCCCTCTTTCTGCCCTATCATCTACATCGTTTATTTAGATGAAACAAGGAAAGGATGGCGACGATTTCTACGCGATACAATTGCTTACAGCTTTGCCACTATATTTATTATCAAAAATATAAAAATTTGGGTTTCCCCACCCTATCCTTTTCTCTCAGCAAAAATATCCGACCCCAGCTTCTGCAGAGATTTATTTTACTGCCCTTCGCTCTTCTCAAATATTTTGACCTTTTCCATGGGTCGTAAATCTTGCGCTTCTTCCCCATCATAATTACGAATAATAAGTGGTTCGCCATTTATGCACATCAGAAGGGAGTTATGGAGCAGGAAGAAGCGAAGCATGTGATGGTCATAAACAAATACTGCAAAAAGTCAGGAAATTAGTATTCAAATAGAGACGATGCTGGGATGTTAGGCAAAAAGGTATTGGAATTTAGATTAAGACGATCCCTGGAAGTTAGACCAAAAAGTTATAAAAAATATCACTAACATACTGATAACAATCAACGGTAATTTATGATAAAATGTTGCTCTGGTCAAATCAGAAATATAAATGTTAAGTAAAATCATATCCATACAATCTATTAACAATTGACCGCAGCCCGACGATCCCCAATCCCGCAATCCTCGGGTCTCGTTAGCGAACGGTCACATTTTCCGATCTTCACAAAGTTTTCAACATTTTCTGCAAATTTAATTCAAACGTAACTGGAGCTGGTCTCAAGAAGGTCGTGGGAAGTTATTTGTTAGCTTGAACTTTAATAGAAGATTGAGCTTTTCATATTATGGGGCGAGCTTTCGGACCAAGTACATTCGCCACAGTCATGCCTGGTAGGTGACGAATGAAAAATTGAGGTCAAACCTACCCAGCTCATACCCGTAACACAGATGTATCGATTTATTTCTGTTTTTTTGCTTATTTGAAGTAAGAAACGATCGCCAAAACTCGTATCGAGTTAACAACCCATGGCCAATATCACATATTACGATTCAATTACGAAAAATCCCAACGTACCCTGCTTGATCCTCTTGAAGAAGTTAATTGTCTTGTCTGAAAACATTTGCAGCGAAGTCCTATGATATTTAGGCTCACCTTGATTATTACCTACGGGGCTTAAGGAGCTTGAATGTTTTAGTGAGTTATGATGGGTAAGGCAGGATATAATCATGACAAAGAGAGTGCAAATCAAAACGGGCGTTGTTAAATAGTTCTACGTTTGCCTAGTGGCTTCGAAAACATGGAAATAATGTATGAATGAAGGCTTTTTAGAAGGTGATGAATGTAGAAGCAAGTTGAAAAACACCACTAGGGTAATCAATTATATAGGAAGCCAGGGAGAATGCTACGGAACGGTGTAGGTAGAGATACAAATCGTGGAAGATCGACACAGTCAAGACAATCATAGAAATAAAGTGTTTGTAGTGGCAGTTAAGTTAAACAGGGCAATCTGTCAGATTCAGATACTGTCACCAGCTTCAGAATTGTCGTGCCCCAGAGATAATCGAACTCAGGACCCGTTCGCGCGGTCAGACCAACTGCAAGGCGGAAAGTGTTTTAATCTATGTATATAAATTCACGGAACTTATCCTGCAGGCACAATCCAGTCAGGAGCGTTGGCGAAATAAAATACCACATCAAAATCAATAAACGATTGAACTACTCGTTGGGAGATTATTGTTGGTTCCTTTGCTGAATGAATACATTAACGAATTTTGCTTGGCTGTAAGGTCTACACAGGCATGATCAATCTAAAGTATGAATTTTGTCGAAGCTGTCTGATGTTTCTGGTTATCTCTTAACATTGTTATTTTGTGATGTAACGCCACTGATGCAATGTTGGTTTTACTAAACAAGTCAGGCTAACTATTATTGGAGGAATGGGGCAATAATTTTTGTGGAGAGTAATTTCACGGAAGGCTCTAAAATATAAGTGGGATGAATTGGTACAATAGAGGCTTTCTCAAGGTTGGACGTTTTATCTATTGCATGTCTATTTTACAATTAGATGGAGAGGCTAACAGTAGCCATTCAGATCAAGGCAAACAATGTTACCGTATCACCAAAAAATATTTATCTCCACTTAATAGGAATTCTAACCAAAAACGGAGCTCACCGGTGGATGTGAAATAGTATTCTTGAAACCCTCAGATTCATTTCGCCGGTAGTTCGGAATGCGTTAGTTCTCGACGAAAGACGTCCCGTAGGCCTGTGTGGGATGAAATGTAAAGGGAGAGAGGTTGTTAAGCATCCATTAAACGAATTGCAGTTGAATGTCTTCGATTAGTCCATATTTTGCAATAAATTTAGGAACTTGAAAATGTGACATGAACGAGATAAACTTTTACTATTGACACAAGGCCGAGAAGTTAATATAAACAAAAACTCCAGCTCCCCCGCGCTTCGGGTGTCCATCTCCAGATTGCGAAACTCCCTCCCTGAAGACGAAAAAATAAAGCCGAATTGATACTAACCGCATGAGCACAATATATTAATTACGTTATCTAGCACTGATAAATGCAACATTTCAATATTAGAACACCAATCAATTCATAGGGCATGAGAAAAGAGCCACTTGCTCCCAATTAATATTAAATAAGTATTTTCTCGTTAACTGGAGCAAAATTGCACGTGCAAGACTTTAATTTAATTACTGAAAAATGGTAAAGTATTGCACATTATGCAGATATAGTGCACGTAGGGTTAAATTGCTTATAATGCCAGGATTGCAATTAGGTGAGAAAAAAAATGACAATTAGTTTCAAGGTTTCATGATCGATAAAATTTTCCTAATTCCCATAACATGAACCCTCGAAGGTTATCAGTGCTGGATCCAGGGTTCTCCATTCTCCCCCGACATTAGTTCATCCCTCTATGGTACACGTAGGAAAGAAGTAAGTCGACCGAAGCACAGGAAAGCCTCCATATAAGATGCCAAGTCCACGCTCGCTGTCAAAAGCACACTCCAGAAGTCAAATGGGATCAACGTCCTAGTCCAAGGAGATCCAAGGCCTAGTCAGGGGGTCCACGGACTAGTCCAGGTGGTCCACGCCCCCATACAGGCTGGTCCACAGCCGAAGTGCAGCATACACGTCGAATATGCTCGACGGAGAGAACAAAAAGATTTATAATTTTAAGAAAGACCGCGTCCGTAAGGAGCTAAAATGAGATAGCGACGGCGGTGATAATAGCCGAGTCGGAACTCCTTGCTCGCTGCAGAGCCGACAACGAAGCTAGCGTCATCGGGGCCGCAATAGTTCAGGACGAAAACGGCTAGTTGCTGTCTCGCTCGAGTGTACTTTCAGGGGCTCCAAAACTGAACAACGAATCAAAATTGAGGAGCAAGATAGTTTCGCCACACACTTCTTAAAGACGAAACAAATAGTTTTGTAAACATACTTTAAATTTTTTGTCTAGAAATAACAGCGAAAGCGCATCTCGGAAACATCAACTATATAAGGTGTTTCACAGAAAAACATGCACAATATACAAGATTATTAAATTAATTTGAAGATAATTGATCGATAAATAACAAAGAACTCTTATTTCGAAAGCAACCCATTCCAAAGGGTCTGTCCAATAATATGCAGTAAAACCCTAATTTCATACAAAACCAATTCAATATGAAACAAAGCAATCAACATCTAGTTATCTAACATAAGTTAACGCAACACATATAATTTAGGTCACCCTCGCAATTATGTATGCAAATATACCTGTTAGATTTTCCAACACAGCGCCACGCATCCCTCGGTTATGCCAAACCATGTATCTGCAAACGTATACGACCCACTCCCTTCACTATTCATTTCGAGGATTGTCCCCTTTCCTCCTACATCCCCCACCTCTCCGATATGCTTTTTCCAGTGCACGCAGTCCTGATTGCAGCGAGAACCTGATCCAATATGTTTTTCATCAAAAGATAATGCATTCAATTTCTCAGAGATATATGCTTCTATCCGATGTCAGATTGTTGGAAGTTTTCTTCCAAAATAAATTTGAAGTCTCGCGTTGAGTTTGTGATTCAATTTAAATTGTGCACTTGAGTCGAACAATCGGTCTACGTTATGATCAGAACTATATTAAACGAATTACATGAACAGGGGCTTTGAATTTCTTCATCGATGTTAATATCTTTGCCCTCACAGATAATAGTTCCGCAAAGTCTCGACGACAGATTCGATTGTCAAAGACGGTAATTCGATGTACGTGCACCAAGCTCATGTTCATTGGGTTATTATTGGATTAAACGAGTGCCTTAGACCATGGTTATTAGTTCACGTCATGACTGAGACCCGGGTTCAATGGTCATTTAAATAGGAGGATGTCCATCCGTTATAAATCCTTGACGTGGTGTTGGTATTCAGGCGAAGGATGAAATCAAGTGAATATAGCTATTTGTCAGGTCTCAATTGTTGATGATATGTGAGCAATGGAGAAATATTCAGAACGCACAATTCCTGTCAAGCTATCCACCCAAAGGCAGCACAATTGAACTCACGAGGGGTGTTTTGATTTGGCTGTTGTCGCAAAGCACACACCAACTTGCAAGAATTTCCCTGCAATAACATCCTCTGCATTCCTTGACTATTCAATAGATTTCTGAAGATTTTGTTTATGCTGCTTGTTTTGTTCCCAACATGTTAATGCTCACTCATGATTGGAATTTCACGGACTTGTTTTTCTTATTGTGGCACCTCTATTTTGTTACCCGTTATCTGATCGTCTTGTTCGACCCATTGCAAGCTTGGAAATGGAGATACTACGTTGGAGATATATTGTTAATAAAATTTGAATCATTTCTTATTTTGTAGATGCTGCGTTTTAAAATCAAATCGATGGGGATTCTGAAAGATTTTATATGTACAGTAGCGAGCAAATACTCGTTTATGGTTAGTCTGTGACCATAAACGTGTGGACAAAGCTTCTTAATGGGTAATATTAATCAAATTTTCCATAAGATCATGTATAGAGCGGAAAATGGACATTTAAAATTTCACTTAGTTTTGAATCATAAACGAATTTTCGCTCGCTACTGTACATAGATACTGCTGGACTCTATCTGGGTACTCTGAAGGTGAGCCTGGACGATTCTATTTCAGATAACCGGGCGATTTAATAAAATTTTTGATTTATATGCACTGGTCCAGATATTTTTCCTTGTTATTCAAGAGTAATTTTGAGTGATAAAATAGTCGGCGTCATGGATGACTGTCTGATATTAAATAGTCAGGTGGACTACTAAGTGAGTGATCTTGTCTCAGTCGATACTCATGGCCCAGCTCATACACAAGACAAAGAAAATGCCACACTACGGAGGAATGCATTGATACTCCTTAAAACATCATCAGATCTTCGGTGGATATCAGTTCGAAAATTGTGCGTTTGCTTATGTGAAAATAGGGGTGATTTATTGATTCTGCGAAATATTAGTAGGTGGTGTTGTTAAGCTATACCTAATTCCTATAGTTTTGATAAGAAATTCATTTGAGATTAAGTTTATAAGGATTTGTGACTATTAGGTATGACCACAAAATGTTTCCTATTAATCTATTCAGTTGAAAAAGCCCGTAGACGTACAAATGTTCATTAGAATAAGGGAGGAGAATCTAAATGCGGGAATAATTAGTATAGATTTGTTGGTGGGAAGTTACAAAAGGAGGCTTACACGGGGGGCGTCGGAGGCCGGATGGGCGCAAGGCCAGGAGTAGACTGCATTGCTTTCTTCATATCTACCGTCGCGGCCATTCTCGCCGAAATAGTACTATTACTCACACTTCAAGTATCATACATGTGCATCTAAGCCCTTAATCTTTTCCACATACATGGGCAAGTGAGTCTAACACGTCTAGGCTGCTTCACCGAATAGGTATAGATTTCAGCCGAGGGCTGACCACTTCCATTGCCCCTTGCAATGCATCCGGAGCGTGGTACCTCTGATAGTTTCATTTTACCACATTTAAGTAATTCATAGCACGTTAACTCCAGATGATAAAGCTGAACAACAGGACATACAGTACGAGAATAATCTATAACAATATCACGAGACTGACCTATAAAACCTATGGACATGACACTTTGTTGGCCTGAAGATTGAGTGTGCCTCCCATTCTGATCTCTAAGCCACGATTAGCTCATTCATTCTAATAAAAACCATCACTTCGAACGATAAATATGTAGTTAAAACTTGATCATACTTCTTGCAGTGACTGAGATAGATAAAGAAGGAGCTTTAGAAGTGTTTCCGTTGTAAAAAAATGCATAATTTACTATTGCATTGTTAGGTGGCAAATCTGTTATGTTCGAAATCAGTGTGTCGTAACTACTTAGCACACAATAGAACTTGAAATGCGAGAGTAAATATTTGATAAAGCAAACACTCGTTAGGAGAGACATCATAAGATTATTTGTTTTATAATATGGTTGCGTGTACTTCACCCCAACGGTGTTGGATCCAATTAATGCTTATAAAATTATTCAACATCTTAATCAAATATTAGGTAACGCTGAAAGGAAACTAGTAAAAAAGACGCTCGCAATTCCATTATCAAAGGAGCTGAAATCAAACATGCAAAACGTTTGTGAATAATATAGTCACGGAAGTTTGTAATTGAACAGATACAGACAAATACACTAGACCAATCCCCTAGAAATGGGGTGGCCGACCGCAAGGCGCACGTCACATTCCACTTACACACTCGCACTCACCCGACAGTGTTGCTGGTATAGTTCTGCGGCGTCGTAGTGTAATGATTGACTATTGATGAATATATATTTATTTCAATTGCACAGTCATAACAAACATCATTCAGATATTAATGCTTATTGCTTTGGTCTAGGTACAGTTTCCTAAATCATTGGATTAGAATTTATATTCAATACTCAGTTATGACATGGAAATGTATGTTGTGACATACTAAATGTTGCCTGTCTTGTGTTTAATCAACAATAGTTGTTCATGGATCTACAGGACAAAAGAACTTCTGCTTGCCGCTGTCAAAGTAGACAGATCACCATCACGGGCACACATGATGAATTTTTGACATCCCTGCGGCCCACCACATTGAGAGGATTGCTGGCGATTGCATGAATGAAATCGCCAGCAAAGTTCGCCAACCATTCAAAATCAGAAACAGTCTTCGAAATAATGTTGACCGAACCAATACCGGGAAAAGTTATGTTAATTACCAGACGCTCATTTTTCTTCTTCCAGTGGGTTAATGATGTCTGTAATTAAATGTCCAGCCGCTCCTCTCTCTTCTTTCAGTGGTTGAGTGATGTCTGTAATTGAATGTCCAGCCGCTCCTCTCTCTTCTTTTAGTGGGTTAGGGATGTCTTCAACTGAATGTCCAGCCGCTCCTCTCTTCTCTTCCAGTGAATGAGTGATGTCTTTAATTGAATGTCAAGCCGCTACTCTCTCTTCTTCCACTGGGTGAGTGATGTCTGTGATTGAAAGTCCAGCCGCTCCTCTCTACTCTTCCAGTGAGTGAGCGATGTGTTCAATTGAATGTCGAGCCGCTACTCTCTCTTCTACTAGTGGGTGAATTATGTCTATTATTGAATGCCCAGCCCAGCCGCTCTTCTCTCTCCTACCAGTGGGTGAGTGATGTCTTTAAATGAATGTCCAGCCGCTCTTCTCTATTCACCAGTTGGTGAGTGATGTCTGTAATTGAATGTCAGGCCGCTCCTCTCTCTTCTACCAGTAGGTGAGTAATGTCTGCAATTGAATGTCCAGCCGCTCCTCTCTCTTCTACCAGTGGATGAGTGAAACCTGTAATTGAATGCCCAGCCGCTCCCTCCTCTTCTACCAGTGGGTGAGTGATATCTGCAATTGAAGGTCCAGCCGCTTCTCTCTCTTCTACCAGTGGGTGAGTGAAACCTGTAATTGATTGTCCAGCTGCTCCTCTCTCTTCTACTAGTGGATGAGAGATGTCTGCAATTGAATGTCCAGCCGCTCCTCTCTCTCCTACTAGTGGGTGAGTGATGTCTGTAATTGAATGTCCAGCCGCTCCTCTCTCTTCTACCAGTGGGTGAGTGATGTGTGTAATTGGATGTCTCCGCTGCTGACAGTTCAACGATGTACCGTCATGATAACGAAGGCCTTGCTTCAGTCATTAAATTTCACTCCCTACATTGAGTTCTAATGTATTTGTGAACGCGTATTCATGCATAAACACATAGTCTGCACGTGTATTCATAAATAAAACATGGTCTGCACGCGTAAACATACATAAAACATAGTCTCATTGTCAAGATGTTGGAATTCAGACAAGTGAATAATTTACTCGTACGCATCCGGTTTCCGATGGGAAATATTTGAAGATGTCCATACAATGGACATGACGATGTTTTTTTGTTGAGCTTTGCTGACGATGGACTCAAGACTGTTTGCCCCGGTACTTTGAAACATTATTTTGGTAAAACAGAGCATTGACCATCCGGGAATGATAGCTCCGTTTATCGATCAGATAACTATTTCACGATTGCTTGTTCCAAAGATTCTAATCGAAAATCGTTGTATCATAGTTCGTCGCACGAAAAAGTAGTGTAAATTGATACTCATCAACTGAATCAACGTTGACTGGTGTCATGACGACGATGTAATAGCGTTTATTCCTTTCACTACATCGTTCTGTTCAGCTGGCAATCTTGTCTCATAAACCCTTATTTCTTAATTACAACCCTTTAGTTGTTTGGAAGAAAAATTAAAGGGACGACCCTCGAATCAGAGTTTCAGTTGTTAAACGTGTTTGTCAGACCGAGAAGAATAAGTCTTTGCGCTGTGCTGGATTTCTCAACAAATTGTAATTCAAGCTAATAAGAGAAACCCAAAAAATTTGAATTTCATTATTCACGAACAACGCAGCTAACAAACACATACTAGCAGATGGCAACGCACGACCTGCAGGATTCTAGCAGAGGGTGACGTACGACCTGCGGAATACTAGCAGATGGTGACGTACAACATGCGGGATACTAGCAGATGGTGACGTACGAAATGCGGGATACTAGCAGATAGTGACGTACGACATGCGGTATATTAGCAGATGGTGACGTACGGCATGCGGGATACTAGCAGATGGTAACGTGCGACATGCGGGATACCAACAGATTGTGACGGAATAGGTGCGGGATATTAGCAGATGGTGACGTACGGCATACGGGATACTAGCAGATGGTAACGTGCGACCTGCAGGATGCTAGCAGATGGTGACATACGACATTTGGGATACTAGCTCATGGTGACGTACGACATGCGGGATACTAGCAGATGGTGACGTACAACATGCGGGATACTAGCAGATGGTGACGTACGAAATGCGGGATACTAGCAGATAGTGACGTACGACATGCGGGATACCAGCAGATGGAGACGTATGGTATGCGGAATACTAGCAGATGGTGACGTACGACATGCGGGATACCAACAGATTGTGACGGAATAGGTGCGGGATATTAGCAGATGGTGACGTACGGCATACGGGATACTAGCAGATGGTAACGTGCG
>SDVV010003456.1:0-21357 GCA_016164225.1 Gammarus roeselii | reverse complement strand
GGGCACGGCTGATACATGCAAACAGGAGGTGTGAGCTGGGCCATGCAAACAAGATGCTTAAGCTGGGCCGTGGCAAAAAGGAGGCGAGCGTTATGGGCCATGAACACAAATGGCTCGGGATTGGTCATGCAAACAAGTGGCTTGGGCTGGGTCATGCAGACAAAATTCTCGAGGCGGGTCATGCACTCAGAGGCGGGCGCGCAGTGGTCCATGAAAGCGGGCGTCTAGGTCAGGAAAGCAGGAGGCGCAAGGTTGATCAAGCAATCATGGAGTGCGAGCAGGGTCATGACAAGGGGTGCGTGTTGGGTCATGCAAACAAGGGGGCGAGCTAGGTCATGATAAAGGGGTGTGTGTTGGGTCATGCAAACAAGGGGGCGAGCTAGGTCATGATAAAGGGGTGTGTGTTGTGTCATGCAAACAAGGGGGTGAGCTGGGTCATGATAAAGGGGTGTGTGTTGGGTCATGCAAAGAAGAGGGGCGAGCTGGGTCACGATAAAGTGGTGTGTGTTGGGTCATGCAAACAAGGGGGCGACCAGAGCCATGATAAAGGGGTGTGTGTTGGGTCATGCAAACAAGGTGGGCGAGCTGGACCGAGATTAAATGGTGTGTGTTGGGTCATGCAAATAAGGGGAGCGAGCTGGACCATGCAACCAGAAACGCATGCTGGGTTAAGTAAGCGGAGTGTAGACAGCAGCTCAACGGTATATTTTGATATGTTTTGACGACATAAAAGGTCGTCCCAACATGATATCTAATGTTCGATAGTCATGAAATTTTTATTTCTTTTGAGATGACATGAAACTTCTGATCCTGCGGGTCCCACACTTCGGTCGTTGACAGGGGTATTTGCCCCCTCTTCTCTGAATAGTCTGTCTGTTCGAGCAGCCACCAATAAGTGTCTGAGTTGCAGGAAGTTTTCTTGATAAATGATGCCAAGTTGCTAGTAGCTTCTCTAGTACCAGGAACAAGGGGCTCATTCCGTTGCGAGAGAACTTGGCGATGAATTGCAATGGGGCACTTGCGGTGCGATCTTTGGGTCGCAGATGTTACCAAGATGGAGATAAATACTGTACAATCAAGAAAGAAGTTAATATGTGTGTTATATCGCATGTGCTTTCTGATGTGACTCGCTTTGACGGTGGCGTATTTACTCAAATTAAATCTTTCTGATTTGACTCGCTTTGACGGTGGCGTATTTACTCAAATTAAATCTTTCTGATTTGACTCGCTTTGACGGTGGCGTATTTACTCAAATTAAATCTTTCTGATTTGACTCGCTTTGACGGTGGCGTATTTACTCAAATTAAATCTTTCTGATTTGACTCGCTTTGACGGTGGCGTATTTACTCAAATTAAATCTTTCTGATTTGACTCGCTTTGACGGTGGCGTATTTACTCAAATTAAATCTTTCTGATTTGACTCGCTTTGACGGTGGCGTATTTACTCAAATTAAATCTTTCTGATTTGACTCGCTTTGACGGTGGCGTATTTACTCAAATTAAATCTTTCTGATTTGACTCGCTTTGACGGTGGCGTATTTACTCAAATTAAATCTTTCTGATTTGACTCGCTTTGACGGTGGCGTATTTACTCAAATTAAATCTTTCTGATTTGACTCGCTTTGACGGTGGCGTATTTACTCAAATTAAATCTTTCTGATTTGACTCGCTTTGACGGTGGCGTATTTACTCAAATTAAATCTCAATCAAGTTGAGTGTATCGATAGAACTGCAGTGCCTTGATAGTTTTTAATAAAGTTATTTATGTTATTATTATGAGAAATAATATTATTAGTATTATTATTATTATTATAATTATTATTTTCATTTTTATTAACAATAATAATAATATTATTATTATTATTATTACCATTATTGAAAATTCTTTCAATGACACACTGCAAAATCCTACCTAGGCGAATAAATTATTAGACCTTGTCCCTGTGATTGACATTGTGACAAGATGGTCGAAAATTAAAAATGCAGTGCGATGGAGCTGCTGATTTATTTATATATTCAAGAGAATTTGGTAATAATTTGTTGGCAGTTATTTTTCTTCAAATATATACACAGCACGATTAATAGAAAATATGTATATGTGGCGGTTCATCCCCACCTTTCAGGTTACGAGCTACCAACAGTTGGGTGATGGGCTTCTTCCCTTTGTCCTACTTCTCAACTCATAGTCAATACCAACCAATTTTAAGACTTACATTTTTTTCCACTCAAACAACATTTTGTTCGACGCTAGAAATCGTGTTCGCACTCAAAAAGTTACTCAATAATCTGGAATGATGAATTCAATTATTTATATCTTGTAGGGGTTAAGCATAAATCCTCTAATACGGCAATCCAGATTTTTTAATCACTTGTTGTGCGAGAATATGTTTTCTTAGCGTTAAACGAAATTATGTTTTCGTTGGAGAAAATCTAAGTCTTAAAACTTAAAAGGTCATGATGAGCCGCAACATATACATATTTTTTATTAATCTTGCTTTGTAAATATTAAAAAAAAAATTACAACAAACAAGTTATCAACAAATTTTCTTGAACATATAAATAAAAAAGCAGCCCCATCGCACTCTATTTTTAATTAACGACCATCTTGTCACAATATCAATCACAGCACAAGGTCTAATAATTTATTCGCCTAGGTACATAGGTACAGAGCTGGTCTTTCCGCTGTCCAGCTCATCCTGGGCTTTGAGCAGCCTTCTCGGATCATGGAAAGTTGACGTTGAGGGCTGAGAGCTGTCGGCAGCTCCCTCATATTAACATTGCTGTGTTAATATTAGTTCTGGTGTCTGGCCACTGATATGAGGCCGGGTAGAGGCGCTCGCAGGTTCTGCTCAAATTAAATGTTGACTCTCATATTAGCAATGAAGGGAGACGAGAGGGCTGCCTTTGGCCGCGGGATTGTTTGGAAGAATGTTCTAAGTTCTCGGTGCACATTGAGACAAGTTGGGGCGTGTTGTGACGGATAGATTATATCTCTTCATAAATGACGGGATACATGGACATTTGGCTGCATTTATATTGCATGTGAATTTACCGTCATGATATGTGCTCTTCTCTCATGCTCTAAATATTACCCCTCATGATATGATGCTCTTTTCTCATACCCACAATATTAACCATCATGATATGCTGCGCTTCTCTCATGCCCTCAATATTAACCCTCATGATATGCTGCGCTTCTCTTGTACCCTCATTATTAACCCTCATGATATGCTGCGCTTCTCTCATGCCCTCAATATTAACCCTCATGATATGCTGCGCTACTCTCATGCCCTCAATATTAACCGTCATGATATGCTGCGCTACTCTCATGCCCTCAATATTAACCGTCATGATATGCTACGCTTCTCTCATGCCCTCAATATTAACCCTCATGATGTGCTGCGCTTCTCTCATGCCCTCAATATTAACCCTCATGATATGCTGCGCTACTCTCATACCCTCAAAATTCCCCCTCATGATATGTTCGCTACTCTCATGCCCTCAATATTAACCGTCATGATATGATGCCCTTCTCTCATGCCCTCAATATTAACCCTCACGATATGCTGCCCTTCTCTCATCACCATAATATTACCCGGCATGATACGCTGGCCTACTCTCATGCCCAAAATAATAACAATCATGGTATGTTGCCCTTCCTCTTACCGATAACATACAAATACTCTGATGGTAAACATTGAATTTAGAACCTATAAACTTCGACCCCAGCCAGGCGTAGATTCAAGTCTTTCGTAACGTTCTTCTTGTCGTGATAATTCTGACGTGGCAGATTTTGGGAGGGACAAGTCAACGATGGAACCAAAAGTCCGGCAGATGTAGCGTCGTCGACACACGTTCTACCTTTGTAAGTCGTACGCCGGACAAAACTCGAACAGAGTTTAGAGCATTCTTGATTCGTTAAAACTGCATCTGAAACGTTACAAAATATTGATGAATTTGACAAACGTTTTTCCATTTGGGGAGGCACTCGAATTAGATCGTGAAACGTTCAATATGAGTCGACCATCGTTTAATAAGTGAAAATGTATGTCGCATCCGCTTCTACAGTGAAGGCGCAGTTTGTTCCCGTCAAAAAATAAGCAAAATCATCCTACAAAATAGTTGACAATATATTTTATTACATCTATTTATCATGGAAAAAAACATTTATTACGATTCCTCGGCATGACCTCTCCTATCTTGAATTTCTTCTTTTTTATAGCGCTACTAGAGATGTGAGATCTTCCTAGGTGAAACAGCCCCAGCGATCAGCCTAAACATGTTTTGCCATTTCCCATACTCTTAATTTGAACAAACATTTATTCTAGAAGTATCCATTAGGAATCTATTAGATAATATAAACGTAAAGAAATTTTATTGGCTCACGTTCAAAGAAGGAGGATGACCTGCAGTGACCGAACAATCATCATTAACAGCTCTATTCAGGAAACTAACACGGGCGTTCCTCTTGTTCTATCATTGCCTGGGTTCAAGTTTCGAAGAGGAGGAGAGCCAACGTAGAGCCTCCTTCTGGATTGCATACATCTAGTTCTCCTCTTTTGAACACTGAGTCAGGAAGAATTCATGACAGGAGCACAAACACCCACCTCATGCCTATTCCTTCCGACACGATGATGGGTTCAGTGTATTCAGATTTGGTTCGGTTGCCGAAGTTTTATTCTGAATAAACACCGCGTCTGATTCCCTTGCGGGAAGTTGCCAACCGGTGGCTGATTTGCAATGTAATGTTATGGATGTATTTCATCGAATGCTTCAATGAAGATGATAAAAACTATCATAATTATTATCTATGTTCACTGCAAATAGCTTTAACGATAAACTGTTGGGTAATCATTGCTGAACGTCCTAAGGTGTCAAATCAAACAAATAATTTTATTGCAACAACATGCTAGTGAAATTATGATTCAACACTCCCCGATATCAAAACTAACTTTCAGGTCAGTGTCTACATCTTCAATTCTGTTTGAACGCTTCTGCCATCCGATGAACAAGTTGCCTGATAAATGAAATACAATCAATTAGAGGATTGGTTTCACGGGATAGGTTCAACGTAATATTCTTGGTTTGAAAAACATGAGAAATTCCAGTCCACTCTCCACTCCGCATTCAATTAGTGTTCCCTATATAGGCATCATTCCTTCCAGCAACTTCGAACTCGGCACCCAAGCGACTTCTCCACCTTAAGTGAAGTACAGTCAAGCGTTGCCTTTCAAACTTTCAGCACCTTGCCGCGAATGGTACCAACAAAAAAGTTTACAAATTCAAATTTCGAATTCCAACTTTGGCGGGAATTATTTGAATAGTTTCTTCGTGTCTCTCTTTTTCATTCACTGTAGAAATAATTCGCTTCTGAAAAGGAATATTTTTAAACTAAAATGTGACCGCTGTTTTTCTGCTCATCTGAAGTTAGCCGTGATGTATTGCTGAAGTCCGCTCGATAGCAGCAACTTGATGATCGCAAATTGAGGAAATTGAAGGAAAAACTCAGAGATTAGAGTTAAATGATCAGGCTCAAAGTTGACCTGATTACCGGGCGAATTGTCCTGAGGCAACCCTAGGGGGAACTGGTTGGAGTAAGGTGAGGGCGCATTACGAGGTACGGACATACTTTCCCTCATTCTGCTAGTCTAAATGATCAGGTTGAGGGAAGGTGATGGTTCTCCTCTGCTAACGACGCGTTACGAGGTGCGGACATACCTTGCATCATCCTGCAAGTCTAAATGATCAGGTTGAGGAAAGGTGATGGTTCTTCTCTGCTAACAACGCGTTACGAGGTGCGGACATACCTTCCATCATCCTGCAAGTCTAAATGAACGATGTTGTCTCGCCGTTTGGGTGGGGCAGCAATTTCGAGCTCTGTTGTCCTTTTCTGAGAATGTATTTTCTTACCGAAGTGGCATTGCTGTGTGGCTTCCGGATTGTCGTACTGGTTTATGTGTGTACGAGTGCGAAGTACTCTTTCCATGTGGTTTCACATTTAAACATTACAAAAAATTGCACGGCGCGGTATCACAGAGTCATCATATTGAAGTCATGATGGATAACGACGTTGATTAATCTTGTTAGTGAGACGTCAGCAAGAGCAATCGGTATACGAGGGTCATAAACCTCTGTCATACTTACTCAGACTTCGGGCACGAGCAATCGGTATACGAGGGTCATAAGCCTCTGTCATACTTATTCAGACTTCGGTAAGAGCAATCGGTATACGATGATCATAAACCTCCGTCATTCTTATTTAGACTTCGGTACGAGCAATCGGTATACGATGGTCATAAACCTCTGTCAAACCTATTCATACTTCGGTACGAACAATCGGATAAAGGTGGTCTTAAACATCTGTCATACATATTCAGACTTTGGTACGAGCAATCGGTATACGATGGTCATAAACCTCTGTCATACCTATTCTGACTTCGGTACGAGCAATCGGTATACGAGGGTCATAAACCTCTGTCATACTTATTCAGACTTAGGTACGAGCAATCGGTATACGATGGTCATAAACCTCTGTCATACTTATTCAGACTTCGGTATGAGCAATCGGTATATGATGGTCATAAACCTCTGTCACACTTATTTAGACTTCAATAAGACCAATCGGTATACGATGGTCATAAACCTCTGTCACACTTATTTAGACTTCAGTAAGAGCAATCGGTATACGAGGGTCATAACCCTGTCACTCTTACTGAAAGATACGTTAGCTAAGAAAACCAGATTTGCAGGCTCTCACAGTTGTGTTGAAGGTTTGGAAGCCTCTGTTGGAGTTTCCTCACTGAATTCTCTTGGCATTTTTAGGCAACTTGCTTTAATCCGTATGGGAATGAACATGTTACCAGAAATTTCGGTAGGGGGTCGGCTACCGTTTGTCGACAGGTTGTTGATTCGCGTCCTCAAAAAGAATCATTGTGTTTCCCTGTCGCGCTTTCATCGAAAAACAATCATTGTTTGTAAAGCATACTGCGTCGTTACTGTCGAGTACTTTTTCGATGGTAAACTTATTTGTATTAGGTTGAAAATTCTTAATATTGAACCTATCCATGTGTGAAGCAATGAACGAACCGAACTATCTTGATTTATAAATATCATCATCGATCATTATACCGGGAGTGTTTTCTCTCATGTAAATTATTTATATTACACGTGTTTACATTGTATTCCATATTTAAATTCACGGTATCAGATACAACAATCATTCAAATGCTCGGTACAAAATTACGCTCCCCAATAACGGGATATGATGCCGTAGCCAGCACTAAATTGGTGCCTGTCGGCAGAATCATTTATTTCTGAAATCTTGGCAACCTGAACCGGAGAAGTGCGAAACCAATAGTGCATGTTTTCCCCTTTTCCTTCCCTGGTGGTGAGTGATGATCAGCCCCAAACAACTTCCCTAGGGTCGCTGAACCATACCAAGTAAGCTGGGATGATGACCGTGTGACTCACTCACCGTTTGCTGGCAGGGAACCCGGGCCGGTTGGAGTGAAACAGTGAACAAAAAAAAGTGTATGCAGAGAGTTTACCAATATGTGGTGAAGAACCACAAACTACGCCCCACCCCCCGAAAGATGTAGCAATTTTGATGAGCTACTACAACGCAAGGTTTATTTCAATATTGTGCTTCGTAAGTTTTCCATCTTATAGTGTTTCCTGAGCTCCATTTCCTCTCGCTCTTCCTAAACTCCCATCCTCATCAAAACTACAAAGCGCTCGTTTACCATCGCTCGAAAGCTTCTTATCTAGGATCATCTGAGACCCTCATTTCTCTTGCTTCTCTTTAGTTTTTCGTTTCCTCGTCCTTCCATATTTGATCTTTCTGTCGCTTCTTCTTGCCCTCAAAAACCACATTTGATCAATTCCTCATTCCATACGCTCCCGCTATTCCTCAGTTTCCACCCTCCTAACCTCCCGCAACCGACGCGCTCGCTTGTCCCCAGCTCCCCATAGACCGACTCCTGCGGAAGCCGCGGCTGCTTAATTAGGATTTTAACAATATTTATGAATGATTGACTGCAACAGGAAATTGTTTCCATTGATTTGAATACAACATGACTGGATAAGACAATTACTGCTCATGGGTCAAATGTTTTAATAGTGTTAAACATCAGATATGTTTGCTTTTCATCGAGCAGAAAGTATGTACTTCACATCATAGTTGACGACTACATTTCCTAATATCACACCAATGGTGGAAGCGAATGTCCTGGAACGGGTTCCATTACTTCCGCCCCCTATCATTTGACTGCTCATCCCGGCGATAGAAACATGATCTATCTCGAGGAACGACACTTCCGGGAGGGCTTGACTTTTGAGAACACAGTTAACGAGGAGTTTGTGAGAAGCAAAATTGAACAAAGAGTTGTTTTGACTGAGTATAACTGAGGAGGAAGGAGTGTTGATGTTGTGGTGGACGGGTGGTTTGTGTTGGATGGGAAAACAAGGTTGCCACCGCATTTGGGGTGCAGTCATGCGACTGGATGTTAATGTGCAGTATCCGTCCATGAAAGAAGGAAACTCATCTTCCAGCAGAGTCCTACCAGGTAATATAAAATGATCATGGTCAACATTATATCTGCCATTGTTCTGGTCTGGTGTTTTATTGTCGGTTTTCAGCTCATTTGACATATTATTGCATGTTCTTAATTTGACAATATTGCACTGGGCTGTTTTTTTTATTAAATAAATTGTGGTTTTATACATTCTTAGTCGCTATTATAACTCATTCAGATGTATGAATAGTGAACATGTGGGAGCAACATTTGCAGCAGACGTGAGTGAGATCCTTTACTGCATTTGCTGGTTTTCAATGAAAGAGTAAAAGTTGCATCAGTTCACCACCTTCGGCAACTGGCCGAATAAACCTTATATTGCAGTTGTTGGCAGACGTCGACGAACCGAGTGATAAATTCGTGTAAAGCCCCAACGGGTTTGCCCCAATATCAGAAAGCCGTGAGGTCATTTCTCTTCTTATCGCTCAGTTTGAAATTCTTTCTATTGTAGTTGTTGTTGGAAGGAAGAAGAATAACTCCCTACAGTACGGCGTCGATTGGCGAAAAACTTGCCATTTCAGTTGTAAATTAAATTGGTCTCACAATGGTCCAAATACTCCAATAATTTCTAAAACTTCCAAAATCTACTGGAAATAGCAATAGCAATAAATTCACTATACTGCTAGGAGGAGGAAAATATGGAGTGACGTTTCAGTGACCTAAAATTGCAGTAAAAAGATTGCTCTTTGTGGTATAAAGTTGTAACGAAAAGATGGACAGTAGTTGGATATCTCTCCGTGAAATAAAGTTGAAGTGGATTACAAGGAGTTGGAGTCACATCTCTTTGGTATGAAAAGTTGTTTTGTAACGGGGGTGTTAGATTAACTTCTCCGGATAGAACAGAATTGTGATGAAATGTTAGATGTTGGCGCGTCTTCTCCAGTTGAGGCAACGTTGAAGGGAAAGTGGTGGCGTCGGATCTTCAATTCTCTATGAAATCAAGGGCTGTTAAAAAAATGTGTCGCACTCGAATGGCGTTTTTTATCATAAGATATACTGATAGTGAAATGAGCCGTTTGGATGTTGCCTTCGAGTTGTTGGCGCAGTGTCATTACTTGAGAAAAAGACTGGTATTAGATTTTGTAGGGGCAGAATGTCAGTTCAACTATTCCATAGTGGATTTTTTTTATTAGATCTACCATCTGGTATACAAAAGTTAGAACTGGTAATCAATCAATTTTTTTTAATGTTTGCCGATTGAAATAATTGATTTCTCCGAAATTACTATCACTTCAATAAATTGTAAGTGCATCTCAAAAAACAAATCGTTACTAATTTTTGAAGTTGGCATCCACCATATGACTTGCTATGTGATTGTATGGAAGAAGTTTTTGATACACGGAACTGGATTGAATTCCATGCTGAAGTTCCACTGATAACCGCCATTATTCAAAGTATCTGGAACTAGTCGTATAACACTCATTGTTGCAGTCAAATTTTATAACTTCCCACACGGTGACACTGCTGTTGTACTATTTTGTTACACGCAGCATGCTCTCATTTTACCAGAATATTATGTCACAAGCAATACTTTTGTTATTGCAATATTTTGAAAAGTGCAACAAGTAACGTCAATAATGTTGCTGCAATATTTTGATACACGCGACAAGTTACCATTCCTGCCCCCATATTCAATTACAGTGACACGATTCCACGGCTACCGCGAAATTCTGTTACACGTGACACGCTCCTAAGATTACTGCTGTATTCTGATACACACCCCAATACACACCATTGTTGTCGTTGTGGCTAAAAACATACTACAAACTGTGTATTTTCTTAGTCCCTGCTTCTCGTCGGTTCTTAGTCTCTGCTTCTCGTCGGTTCTTAGTCCCTGCTTCTCGTCGAATTGCCAGATATCCTTAGAAATGTGCATGATGGTTATCTCACGGTCAGTGCAGTAAACTCCTGAAAGAATAATTCTATATTTTGAACACTCATATAGATCACACATCGACGTGATTGAATAGAAATGATCGTCATTAGCGGGGCATTTCTTTTGGAAATAAAGTTGACGGGAATGTAATTGAGTTGGAGTCATCGCCAGGTGCGATGACCGCTTAGTATCTGGCGCGATGACAGAGTACGACGTCATGACGTGTTCAACCGCATGCCTCCCGCCCCTTTACCGTTGTCACATATTAGATGAGGCCTTCCCTAGTTTTTGTTGGTGTGACTGTAGAGCCGTGTGGTGCCCGCACCGTAGCCTCAGCCGGTGAACTCTGCCACCCTTGAGCAGCCCAAACTTCCCACGTTCAATTCTGTTGGGTGACTATGTAGGACCGTGTTGGCTCTATGATCTCACGGTTCAAGATTATGAAGAGTTGGACGTGGGTTCAGTAGGTGGTGGCAGCGATGGGGCGGGTCCGTAATCTTGTTAAAGAATTGTGTCTCCTCACTTCACGAAGATGTTTGATAGGATGGACCATGGTATCCTTACACAGATGGGGGATAGTTGCGATCTGTGCTCACCCCGTTTCGATGCCAAAGATCCTGTTCTTGTTTTTTTATGATGTTTTCTGCGTAGGAGCGTGGGCAAGGAAATGATGCGAGAGACTCAAGGCCAAATCTCCCATGAAGAGGGGTGGCCGGCGGAAGGGCGCCTTTCACTCCTTAATACACTCATTCACATAAACAATCTTTGTTCTTTTGAGTTAAAGAGTCTGACCGGGAGATCCCGCTACACACATTCTGGATCAAGAGTGCGGTCCGAGATCAGTGTCAGCAGAAGGGCTTGCCAGTGTAACTGTTTTTTCCCTGCTGCGTCATAATAACCGGCCCCTCACGACCATTCTGTTCCTCAACGACATGTCAAGTGAGGGAAAGCACATCAGAGCAGCATTAACACTCACTTCCATCCCCAACGTCCTACATCTAATTACAATGTTCAGTGCACCCAACTTCACCTCAGTTTCCACTAGTTCAGTCTTCTCCACAAGTGACCCTAGGAGGTGCAAACACTGAGCTTCCTCCAATAACTGTCTATTTAGATAGACACTACTTCTAGTGTTATCGACGTTTCTCGAGCATCCATTATTTTACTATCACCCACATTAACTCGCAGCGTCCTCCTCTCACACCCTGTACCAGACTCCGACACTAGCCTAAACAACTTCTCCTACGATTCCACCTTCAGTGTAATACCATCCGCAAACAGTAACTGATCCGAAAGCCAACTCCAACCATTCACTCACAACAGCTCATTGACATGATCAATTGCACTAGCGTTCATCTCCCAGACAGCTACGGTGACGCAACACAGCCTTGACATGATCAATTACACTCGCGTCCACATCCCAGACAGCCACGGTGACTCAATGCAGCATTGACATGATTTTTTACACTTACGTTCACCTTCTAGGCAGCCACTGTGACACAACGCAGCCATGACATGATCAATTGCTCTAGCGTTCACCTCCCAGACAGCTATGGTGACGCAACGCAGCCTTGACACGATCAGTTATACTAGCGTTCACCTCCCAGACAGCCACGGTGACACAACGCAGCCTTGACACGATCAATTACACTCGCGTTCACCTTCCAGATAGACACGTTGGCACAACACAGCCTTGACATGATCAATTACACTCGCGTTCACCTCCCAGACAGCCGCGGTAACACAACGCAGCCTTGACATAATCAATTACACCCGCGTTCACCTCCCAGACAGCCAAGGTGACACAACGCAGCCTTGACATGATCAATTGCTCTCGCATTCACCTCCCAGACAGTCACGGTGACACAACGCAGCCTTGTTCCAGTCTACTGCTCACTGCATACCATGCACTCACCTTTCTCCCCACTCCGACATACGCTGTGCTGGAATCATAGAAACTCTCAACCGCTTTCAACAGATTTCCGCCTACTCCTTAAAAACGCAACGGGCTCCACAGCGCTTCCTTGTCGACCCTGTCGTAGGCCCTTTCCAGATCTACGATGGCCCAGAACACATTTCTTCAACTCTCACTGTAAACATCCGATCGGCACACCCACCACCATATCCATGGCCACACTGCTCAACGCCGATCTTTTGGTGAGCGCTCTTCAATACAACTAGTCGACAACTCATAACAAACTGATACATCTCAGGTTGCAGCATTCATTTATATCTCATTTGCTCTTACACAGCGGAACAATGAAAACCAGCTCCACTCAATCGGCACCACGCTTGATACAAAATACAGCTTCAGTAGCCTCACCAGCCATTCAACAATCGTTACTCCACCCCTCCACAGGCATTCAGTTGTAATGCCGTCCAACCCTGTGTCTTTCCTTGCTTTAATTACTTCTAACTCTTCTTGCATCTCTTCCTTAAAAATGTCCGCATCAAGTCTTTATCCCTCCTAACCGGCATCCATGCACCACAACCAATAGCAACAATGTCAGTCTTTTTGACATCCTCAACAACAACAACTCCTCGAAAAACTTGGTCACGTTTTCCTTGCATCACCACTTTCCAAAAATAATCGGCCATGATCATCCTTCACCAACTTCCCTTTCGCGGGCGCCTTCTATCTCACCCTCTTCCCCTCTTTTCAGAACATCTGCTTGCTCTCTTCAAATTTCTGGCACAACCGTCTGCCTCACCTGGTGTCAGCGTCGCATTTAGCTCTCATCAACAGCCGCTTCGCCTCTTTTTTTCTTTGCACATTGATTGTCATAAGCCACTACCGACCTTCCTTGCAACCTTCTCTACTACGTCACCGTCAGGTTGACCTCTTCGTTCTACCAGTCGTTGTTCTTTTTTCTGTCCTTGCCCACGAGGACTACGACACACACATTTTTCTTACATCTTAACAACGCGTCTCTGAACGATTTCAATTCGTCTTCAATATTTCGCAGGTCTTTCCTCGATGTCTGCTAGAACTTCTCAGCTCTGCATTCCACATTCAGTTGTCTCACTTCTACTACCTCCCCCTCCCCTCTACCCTTCCCTTCCAATACTTGCTCATCCAACAGCCGCCACATCACTCTCCTCGAAATCAGCACAAAATCCATCAGCGCTCTCTCCACAACTGCACCATTGTCCATCTTTATCCACGAGAATTTGTAAATATCTCACTTCTTGAACGAGCGGTTTCCAACCACAAGCACAAACCTATCAGGTTCTCTCCAAACTCATTTCTACCGGAAATGCCAAACCTCCATACCACATGCTACAACACTTCATCTCCAGCTCTCGCATTTAGGTCACCCAGTACAACCACATTGTAATGATCTACAACACTCTCAATACACTCACACAGGTCAGTCTAAAATTGTTCCCTCTAATCCTCACGTTAGCAGGTTCGAAAGCACTCACAAACATCCACCTTTCTTTCTTATCTTACCTCCACCCACATTAATCTTGGAGACACCATCTCGTGCCCAACCTCTCTACATCCGAATTTATTCCACTTATCTCGCCAGACTCACATTTGCTTTTACCTTTCAACTTCGTCTCACTCGGCGCCACCACATCAAACTTCTTCCCCAACTAACATCTCCCTAATCTCTTCCAGAGCCTCTTCGCTTTTTACATAGCTCGACCACGCAAGAGTTTACAGAGGAAGGGATCCATAGCCCCCTCGCTCCGTCCATGTTGCCTTCTATAACATGCAAGGGGTTACTTTAACAGGAATCTAGTTCCCTCGCTATTGGGCTTCCTTATTCGCCGGCTCTTACGACACGCAAAAGGTTAGGCTGGCAGGATTCAAATCCACTGCCGCAAGGTCATAACATGTAAACTTTAAAAGTTTGATGTTATCGTGATGACTTGCTATTGTAAACTGTGCCCCCATGTCTAACAGAGACGAAACTAGTGACCCCCTCTATTTTTTTTAGATATAAGTGCCATAGGAGTATTTTTTTATGGTGTATCATGGAGCTGAAAATGAAAACACCTCTTTTTCCAGAGTTGTCCCTAAATTTAGTTCCGCACTACTCGTTTGAAGTGTCACCGCAGTATCCTCAACCCTCTGCTTTCAATGTTGCCGCAATATTCTGTTACACGACACTCGATCTTCCTGTTCCCACCCTATTCTGTTGCACGACGAACAATCTCAATGTTGACCCAATATACTGTTACACGTCCATGTCCCCGATGTAATCCATTTTTTTTGTAACACGCCAAACGTTCCCATCGCAGTCGCAAAGATCTGTTACACCGCTCGCGCTCAAATCGTAGCCACTGTATTCTTCAGGTCACACACTGTCAGTGTTGTCGGTATGTTCAGATACACCAAAAGCACCCACTGGTGCCGTTGTATTGTGTTACACGCCTCACGAGACAGAATCAAAATGAATTTACATGAAGTCAAGGGGCCGACGCAACTTCTCGAGTTGGTCGCCGTTCTCTCGCATTCCAGAGGCCGCTTCCAGGAGGGGTGGAGAGGGCTCTGGAATGAGGTATGGCGCAGGGCATCGCTGTATGCTAAGGGAAGGGTCGAGCGTGGGAGACTAAGCAGGGCCTCATTCAACGTTGGAATAGCTCTGAAATCAGGGCTGGGGCAGGGTCACACTGTGAGCATTGGAAATGCCTTACCGCGAAAGATGGAGCAGGGCACCGTAGCTTGCTGATAGAAAGGTCAGCCTTGGGAATTTAAGCAGGGCCTCATTTTACGTTGGGATGGCTCTGGAATCAGGGCTCGGGCAGGGTCACACTATAAGCATCGATAATGCCATAACGTGAGTGATGTAGCAGGGCACCGCAGTAAGCTTATAGAGGATTCGGTTGAGACGAAAAAAGAAGGACATCGCTTTACAAGTGAAGATGGTTCAAGGCTGAACGAGATATCCCGAGTAAGAAGGCTGAACGAGATATCCTGAGTCAGAAGGCTGAACTAGATATCCCGAGTCAGAAGGCTGAACGAGATATCCCGTGTCAGAAGGCTGAACGAGATATCCCGAGTCAGAAGGCTGAACTAGATATCCCGAGTCAGAAGGCTGAACGAGATATCCCGAGTCAGAAGGCTGAACGAGATATCCCGAGTCAGAAGGCTGAACGAGATATCCCGAGTCAGAAGGCTGAACGAGATGTCCCAAGTCAGAAGGCTGAACGAGATATCCCAAGTCAGAAGGCTGAATGAGATATCCCGAGTCACAAGGCTGAATGAGATATCCCGAGTGAGAAGGCTGAACGGGATATCCAGAGTCAAAAAGCTGAAAGAGATTTCCCGAGTCAGAAGGCTACACGAGATATCCCGAGTCAAAAGGCTGAACTAGATATCCCGAGTCAGAAGGCTGAACGAGACATCCCGAGTCAGAAGGCTGAACAAGATATCCCGAGTCAGAAGGCTGAACGAGATATCCTGAGTAAGAAGGCTGAACGAGATATCCCGAGTAAGAAGGCTGAACGAGATATCCCGAGTCAGAAGGCTGAACGAGATATCCCGAGTCACAAGGCTGAATGAGATATCCCGAGTGAGAAGGCTGAACGGGATATCCATAGTAAGAAGGCTGAACGAGATATCTCGAGTCAGAAGTCTGAACGTGATATCCCGAGTCAGAAGGCTGAACTATATGTCCCGAGTAAGAAGGCTGAACGAGATGTCCCGAGTAAGAAGGCTGAATGAGATATCCCGAGTAAGAAGGCTGAACGAGATATCCCGAGTAAGGAGGCTGAACGAGATATCACGAGTCAGAAGGCTGAAAGAGATATCCCGAGTCAGAAGGCTGAACGATATATCCCGAGTCAGAAGGCTGAACGTAGTATTGACTAGAAAACAAGAATACACGACTGAACGTGCAGGTCCTCTCCCATGCACCTTTTGTTTAGCAGTCAAGTCTTAATAGCAAAGGAATCATTAAACTTCAAAGGAAAATATCAAACTCTTTATTCATGTAGCAGTACCGCCATACTTAAATTGCTCCGTTGTAATTTGAATTTACTGTTCGTACTATTTCAAGAATATGAAGATACATACTTTGCCCAAGTGCAAAAATATTTATTTACCCTACGAATGTACATTACAAACGAAAACTGCAGATCTCCTCTCATCGTCAGATTTTCTGATAGTTACGATATGATCTTTAAATTACTTGATAACTAAAAAAAACTCATATATGTCAGCGCTGTCTTGTCATGTTCAGTATTGGTCATGACGTCATTTTGACAACAGTTTCGTAGAATGACATGTACAGTCAGTGTGTCCAGATTCCGCAACTAATTTCGTGTATGGCTCTACGGATTGGCCTCAACACCAAACGGTTGTCAAGTCATTTCTCGTCTGCTACTGGTCGGTATTTTGGTTCTAAGTTATTTGATTGCAGTTGTTGCTTCGAGAAGAAGATAAAAATTTCCCGTCAGTATTAACTTGTGTCGGTCACACAGAGGGCTGGTTTTATTGATGTTTGCAATAACTTGAAGAAATCAACTGGGAGTTGAAGGCCTCCGTGCCAGGAATAACTCTGAAGAGATGAGATGGGAGTTGAAGACCTTCGTGACAGGAATAACTTTGGAGAGATGAAATGGGAGTTGAAGGCCTCCGTGCCAGGAATAACTTTAAAGAGATGAAATGGGAGTTGAAGGCCTCCATGCCAGGAATAACTTTGAAGAGATGAAATGGGAATTGAAGGCCTCCGTGCCAGGAATAACTTTGAAGAGATGAGATGGGAGTTGAAGGCCTTCGTGCCAGGAATAACTTTGAAGAGATGAAATGGGAGTTGAAGGCCTCCGTGCCAGGAATAACTTTGAAGAGATGAAATGGGAGTTGAAGGCCTCCGTGACAGGAATAACTTTGCAGAGATGAAATGGGAGTTGAAGGCCTCCGAGATAGGAAAAACTTTGAAGAGATGAAATGGGAGTTGAAGGCCTCCGTGCCAGGAATAACTATGAAGAGATGAAATGGGAGTTGAAGGCCTCCGTGACAGGAATAACTATGAAGATATGAAACGGGAGTTGAAGGCCTCTGTGACAGGAGTAACTTTGGAGAGATGAAATGGGAGTTTAAGGCCTCCGTGACAGGAATAACTTTGAAGAGATGAAATGGGAGTTGAAGGCCTCCGTGCCAGGAATAACTTTGAAGAGATGAACGAGTTGGTCTGAGTGTACACGTGCTGTTTAGATATAGCAACAATGATGTGATTGCCTTTGGTAAAGCGTTTCTATGGCAAGAGAAGAAATTGAGACATGGACGAGATGTTTACTAGAACGAATCAACACATTTGCAAAATCAAATTAATCCGAACAATGTAATGACAAGACTACTACGAAAGTGATGAGAGTTAAAATTGATACCCTCGTGAAAGTTTGTGTGTATGAAACTTTGCTCAATTTTTTCGCGAAAAATGGTTCCATTAACAGTAATTACAGAAGTCAGTAATGAGAAACCAACTCAAAAAACCTATGAACATTTGCCAAACAATAAAGGGAGATCTAGAATTTGTAATATCAATATCTGGAGTTTATTTTTCTATTGTTTTGGATGACTGTTATATCGTACAAATAGTCCTTATTTAGAGTCAAACATTGAATTTCGGTCAACTTGGGCTGTATTTATGTGTTTAGTACACCTCCACGATTGAAATCCATACATAGAGGATAATTATATTTCAATTCAAGGAACAAACATAACTTCCTGAAAACATCTCAACACCAAAATTCATTTTCCTAAGGAAAGCATAGCTCTACAAGGCTCGACCTACATAACTTCACCAACGTATCATCGATATTTTATGAATATCAAATGCCAATTGCAACCGTGCCGCTACACTCTGTTATTTTCCAGGCGTGAAGGGATGCGATTGAATTTACCTGAACGCAGCAGACCTGCGCCAACTTGCCACGTTGCTTGTTTTCTGTATTGAAACTGCGTCGGAGAAGCTCCTTCCAATTTCCGAATATGAAATTAGTAAAACACACCTACCTTAGGGCGATGCTCTGATGAATTCGTCTAGAGAGGAAAGACGGTAGTGAGTTTGTATTTCTGAATTCGTCAATTAATTGTTCTACAAATAAACTACGATGATGTTTGTATAGAAAACAGTTCACAATAGTAGTCAATGACACATACGGGGCGCCGATCAGTTATTAATTTGTAAGTTAGTTTTTCGTTGATCCTAACCTAAATGATATTTTGGGATTAGATAACACTGCTTAGTTCGACCTATTGGAGGGGAATTGGTTTACTCCGGTCCCTGTAGATGTTGCCCGATCACAGGTTAAGAGATTATTGCGTCTTTCTCTTCCACTCATTCAACACTTTGCCTGTCTCTGGTATCTATTGGGTGAAGCATTGATTCGGTTTTACGAAGAAACGAAGCCAAATGATAGGAGGGGGAGCAAAATGTTCAGTGCGTGATATGGAAGCTGGCTATATGGAGTAGTGAAAGATGATGATATCAATGAATGAAAGGGGACCGTAATGAGAGATGAAAAAATGGTTGAGACAAAGAAGAATGGTTGTGGAAGGGAAGAATAAACCGTGCAGGATTAGATTTGAAGATGATACAGGCAATGAGAAGGAAAAAAATATGGACGAAAAAAATTGGTTCCTCTGATACTGGGACTGATGGAGAAGGCAGTTCAATAAACAAACATTCGAAAGTACGGGAGGAAAGACGGGCTGATGAGGAGCACGGAATGGAGCAGGTGAGAATGAGAAGGGGGTATTGTTGGGAGAAAGGGTGGGTTGACTGATGAGGGGAGCCAGAGGAGACTGTGCTTTAGAGTCTGTAAAAAATTAGAGGGATGCGAAGCAGGGTGCGACGCGGGGACGCATACGGAATTCTAGGAGGAATGATCTTACCATTATTTTAGGAAAACAATCTTATGACGTCATAATCCTTCTACTTCAGGATGCAAAGTTCATAAATAGTTTTTTTCAATCGTCCTTAAATGCTTACCGTTTCCCTATTTTGCATTCATCAACGTCGTAATTGAAATACTTCGGCGGAACACTCTTACCTTGAGTATATATTTCCAAAGTAACCCACATTCCTCACAAGGTTTCTATTCACCCCTTACTTGTACGGCCTACACAACTCATCTTGATTATTTCAACATGAAATGATGTTCAATCAAATGGAGTAAAATTGTAAACTGTTACACCCCTAATTGTGTTAATGGTTGACATATGCAAACACCTTTAATCATTGCACCATAAATAACGGGAAAAAATGGGCGAATGTTGGGTAGATGAAATTTTGATGCTCGGCTCATTTACAAGTCGCTTTCAATGGGATATTCAACCCCTCACAATCTTAGGATTACAATAGTTTACTTCAAAATATTTTAGCAAAAATCATCATACAAGAAAAGACTGATGTTCTAAATTATGTATTTTATTATATAACTTCTCGATCGAAGTATTCCTCAAAATATAGTTTGAATATTATGATTTGATGAGTCTTCTTGGTGAGTAGACTCATAGCTTCAATAAAGATGATTATCTAATTTGAGCTACCTCAGTATCATTGTGCTCGTTGACATTCAACCCCTTGCGCCTATTGACGCTGGAAATGGAACACGGATTTTGTATCAATTCATCAATCTGGATGGTGTTGCAATGCGCTGGAAAAGAAATGAAGGAAATTGTTTAAAAATTGTGAAGGTATTCGTAAAATATGTTTGGCACGACGTAGTTTTAATAAGGGAAGCAGTAGGTGGAGGGGAACGAAATTTGATAAATTACTGTCGGATTAGAAGTTTTATAACGTGGTGAGAGGTGTGAGAAGATCAAACCTAATGAAATAAATGTATTAGAGGGGTTGAGAAGGCGTCCCCATTAAACGTCATTTGAAGTTAATATAATAAATTTCTGAGTCGACGTAAAATATTCATTAGTTCTTCAGGTTTCTTAACTTTATCGCTCATTTTTTACTTTTCAGGCCGCGTGACTAAAAAAAAATATAGGAGGAAAAATTGACTCTAGAAAGGAGTTTTCTCGGCACGTAAGGGTTTCGTAAGTCGAGCCTTCGTTACAGAAAAAATAGAAGAAGATTATTCAGACCTTGTAATGAATGGACTGGCTATTCCAGACCGTATAGAAAAAGCAAAGTTTTGCCGCTGTTAGACCAATCTCATGGAACGTAAGAAAATCACCTGACAAACAAACGGATGGTGGAGTCATGTTTGAAAAAAAAATATCAAGAATATAAGAGGGGAGGGAAGAACGATAATTGTTCATAAGAATTCATATACAAATGAACAGCAGCAGCAACAGAAGGGGTATCCGGGAAAAGCTGGGGTTTGGTTCCCTCCAAAAAGGAAACCAGGAAGCTGAAGGTGAAGTTGAGCCTCAGGATACAATTGACACTGCCTTGAAGGACTCTGCAAACTCTGCGTGGTGATGGAAAAATAGTGCGCAGGAGCTGTGATCGAGGATGGAGGGGTTTGCTGGGAAGCTCTGCCACCCGAGAGATCAGAACCTAAAAAGAGGGATCAGATACATGGCCCTAGGTTTTGTAGGAGCTGTGATACACAAAATGAACGTTTTAAAATTGGAATGGATATAAGGTACATTGATACTTTACAAGAAGACTGAAAAACTTGTCATGAATTGGGTACTAAATGATCATTACATGAATGATGTAGAGCTTGCTAGACGTGGCCGGCTCCTCCCACGCCCAATGACAGGTATCTGATCAGGCGGCCAATGTCACATAGAGTGTATATATAAAAAAAAGTGCGAACCACGGATAGTTTATTAATATATTTTTTCATACAAAGTAAATAATAAGAGATGATACAGTTTTGGGTTTTACTATAAAAGAACTGCGCTGTACTGAGACGTGGCTTCGAAAAGAGCTCCCAAACTGATGGCACAAAGCCTTGATCTACGGGGGAAGCTCGTGACAGCTCGCC
>SDVV010003455.1:0-21360 GCA_016164225.1 Gammarus roeselii | reverse complement strand
CCAAACCGCCACCGGAGCCCACACTCCCGGCATCGGTCCTCTCAAGGCGACCCGAATCGAGCTCCACCCACTCCTCCCGACTCTTCCCCCACCCCACATAGTGGACCTTGACTCTTCCATCACGAAGGTCCACCACCTTGACATTGTACATCCTTCCATCCTTTTTGTCTTGACACCTCAGCAAGTCACCCCTCACAAAAACACTCCCCCTCCCAACCACCGCACAATTCGCTCCAACCATTGTTCTCCGCAGAGCAATTATAATTCTTGTTCAGTAAAAATGATTTTCAAATTTTATTTCTTTTCCATAAAAATCCACATTAAAAAGTTTCAGCACATTAAAACAGGTTTTAGGAAAATTAAAAGAGCTTCACTCCACTTCACCTCCTGTTTCATATGAGGCTCTTCTTGGCAGTTAGTATATGGTACGGGAACAATTTCAATTTCCGTACGGGAACAATTTCAATTTTTGATACTTAACCGTATCTCTTAATTTTTGAGTACTCAGAGTTTATATATTATGCTGTCATACATATTTTAAACATGCTTTCAACCAAAAGCTAAGGCGTTGTCAGATTATAAAAACCAGTTTCCTTTCCTTATTTGTATTCTTTCAATAATTTTCAGCAGTAGAACGTGGTAAAGGGATTAGTGTTGGTAATATCCGTACCAAGAGTTTCTAAGGGCAATTTGCTCCCAACGTGAGTATCTAAAATTTTGACTTCAGCGCTCATACACACCTTAAAGGTGTCTATGAGGGCTAAAGTCTAAATTTTAAATACTCACGTTAGCTAAACATATTCAGAAACTAGACATTCATCTGCTTCCAATGGTGTAACACATGTTGGTTTTAAGTGAATTGGGTTTTTAAGGTTGCGAATGACATTTACGTGGAATGAGCTGCAACGGAATTAATTACTTGTACAATGAGCTGAAGGATTATAATAATATTGTAATTTTTTAGTGTGCCAAAATCTGCTACAGTTGGCTAGCTACATGCTTGTATCACTGTTCCATTTTCAATTGATTGTCATTGCAGAATGTTAATTTAATAATTTTACACTTTATCACTGCAGCATCTTGTATGTTCAAGACTCCCTTGATGGTGAGGCTTGTGTGTACCTTGATCCCAACAAGTTGTCTGAGGATGGCACAGTATCTATCTCTGGCTCGCGCTTTTCTGAGGATGGAGAAACACATGCCTACATGCTTAGCAAGAGTGGCTCCGATTGGACAACAGTGCACTTCAGAAATGTAAGTCAATCATACATGCATATGAGTGATATCTACAAAGCAAAGAATTGCTTCTTATAGAAAGTGGATGAACTAATGTTCAAATCATTATGGTACTGCTCACCCATTTCATATTTGCTAGTGTATGTGTGTTGTTTGTAGACAAGTACCACTGCTATTCTATGTTCTTCTGTATTATATCACTATTTGATTGGAACAAATATTATTTTGTACGTATCATCACTGTATTGCTCACTCATTGCTCATTTGCTGGTGGGCACTTATGTTTTCTGGCCAATTTTTACTTCAGGTTGCCACAGGAGAGGACTACCCAGAGGTACTGGAGAAGGTCAAGTTCTCAGGTATGGCCTGGACCCATGACAACAAAGGCATTTTCTATGGGGTGAGTTAACAAAGAAATTTTCTTCAATCAAGTTGTCTTGTGTTTGCTGTGCAGTCTCTCCTGCTGTTACTTGCTCCTAGATTAACTTGTCTTTTAATTTGTAAATTAATTTAGCAGCTCTAGATGTAGAATTCAGCTTCCACTTGGCAATGTACAAATATTTTGTGTGAAACCACATACCCTGTTTGGCCCAAGAACAGGAAGCATTTCTAGATTTGATAACCTGGGTTTGATTCCCAGTGACATATGAACTATCTGAATAACACAGTCTATGTATGAAGGCCCCATTTGGATAAGGCCTCATGTCAAATTTTATTTGTTTTTTTGGTTTTCGGTGGTCTGTTTCCAAAATAGTAAGTTAGATGTGCTCTTTTCCATCAAATGAGGGTGGTTGGATGATTATTGATACAGAAGTAAATAGATCACAACCTGCTTCATTTTAAATAAACATGTATTTTTCCATATAATCCGGGTGATTTATTTTGTGTTTATTTCTCATTTTGTAAATTATATAGTACAACACAACATGCTATGGAATTTGATGATATGTATAATAATATTTGCTATAAAATATCACATTTACTGTTGGATAAAGCATTTGTCCAAAAAAACTTTATGTTTGGGCATGGATAAGGCCTCATGTCCCTGAAAGTGCAACTTCACATATTTTTTTTAATCAAATGAGGGGACTAGGATTCATGTAGGACATGTAAAAGTAATAGATGAACATCAGAAATGCATGGTTGTTTCTATGCTTCATTACTCTAAACGCATAAGCTGTGAAACACAGAAGCGTCTCCTGAACAATTTGCTTTTTGAAATGTTTTTAGACATGAGGCCATACGCAAATGGGGCCTGCATGTATTTGAAACCAAACTTTTCTTAATTGACTATCGCCCAGTCCAAGCTTTATCTAAGTTGTATATAAATGATTATTGCATTTCATGTTAGTGCTACCCTGATCAAGCTGGAAAGACAGACGGCTCCGAGACGACCAGCAATGAGAACCAGAAGCTGTTCTATCACCGTGTGGGCACCTCACAGAAAGAAGACATACTTGTTGTCGAGTTCTTAGACCACCCCAAGTGGAGAATGTAAGTTCATGTTGTTCTTATGCTTGTTGGTTTTGATAAGCTCTAGCTACATTATCAAGATATGAAATTTTATACTATTCTGTTGAGTGACAGCTTCTTGAATGGTTACTGATTCACAAATAGAAAATGTCAACACTGTAAGATGTGGATGATGCAACATCAGTCAAAGAATTACTTAGTTTCTGAGTTTCAATAGTTTCTGAGTTTCAATTCCAATACTCCTGGAGCAAGATAGTTGGTATGTGTGTGTCGATGCTTTATCACAGTTCCATGTCACTATATGATAATGCATTGACATGCATCAATGCTTCATCATAGTTCCATGTCTTGCGTCAGGGGCAGATAAAGCTTGTATTTCTCACCTTCTTAATATAATTTATTTTCTAAGGGAAAGCAAGAGTAAAATAAAATTGGTTTTATTACTGCTGCGAGGTAAGCTATACATTTTTTTTGCTTCCTGATGACGCTGTTGATGTGTAGCCACAGTTTGAACCATGCAGCACGTTACTGGCAACAGCCCTGGAACCACTAACTGCTCCTCACAAACAACTTTCAATTCTTTGTCAGTCAGGAAACTAGATATTTAAAATAGTAGTTGGGTGGAAACACCTAGATACTGCAATCAATATCTGCAACAACAGTGAGTGAGACACAACATCAAAGTCCTTAGATAAGTTTTGATGAACATCCACAACACTGCCCTGATTCACCCACTGAGAGGCATCTCCATAAGTAAGTAGAAGCTGCTCCTCACTTTGAACTTCCTTTCCAAAATCCAAACTTATCTTCAGAAAGGATCCTATTTGCTTTCAAATAAGATGCAAATGAGAAACTATCATGCACTCTGCAACTGGCAGCAAACTGAAGTCAACTCACAGGGTGATAGTTCTGAAGGTCGTGTCAAGATGTGGCATCGTAGAAGGGAACAACATTTCATAATTTTCTCAGATGAGGCAAAGATCGTTCCTCCAAGGACATAGTACAATTTACAAAAAACTGATAAGCCAACTCAGAAGAGCAAGACTTGAAAATCAACAGATGCAAACCTTCTGGTCTCATGCCCAAGTTACCATCAAATCCAGAGAGCATGAACTGCACATCTCACCTTGGTGGCCTCGAGACTGCTCAACAGGCCAGCACAGCCAGAGTGCAGAGTAAGACAGGAAGTACAAATGCCAGAGCACGCCAGAACCACGAAAGCTAAGCAAAACAATGGCACTGAAAGATCTGGAAATTTATGCTTCAGGCAACTCATTACTCAGCTATTGTGTTAGTCACAACATACAGGAAAGAAACATACATACACATGTACATATATGTACATAGAATAAAAATACATTTACACACATAACAATGAGCGGAGATACATTACTGCACACAAATTAGACTTCATCAGGCTAGTCAAAATCTTAGAATTCATCATACAACAGATCAGCAAGAGCTTGCTCATAGCGAGTGATATTCGTCAACTGCACAATGTCTGCAGTCAAACCATTCCACACAGCAACACATCTCACACTGAAGGACCTACCGCAGGAATCAAAAGAGCAAGGAGGAAGCACATACTTCTGCAAATAACCTCTAGTACCAACTCTTGGAGCCAAAGAAAACATTCAGCAAATATTCTGATTCGTCTTGCAAAATTTTTCAGTATTTAATTAGGTCTGCCTTCAGTAGGCGACCCATGACAGAAAACAAATCCAAGCTCCTCAACCAATTACCATAGTCAACATCAGCAAGCCCATCAATGTTCCTGGTCCTACTCTTCTGAATAGACTCAAGCAGTCTGCAGTTCACACAATATCCAGTGTTCCAGATACAAGATGCATACTCAATTAGTAGGCAAATATCCGCAACCTATAAGGGCAGCATAAAATTTGGGGACCTACATACAGTTGATCTCAACGAGCAGTTTGTCAGCCCATCAGCCTTTGTATTTCAATAAATTTATACATAATGTATTTCATTAAACTTTATACATGGTGCATTTCATTAAACTTTCACTCACCTGGTGAAGAGCAGGTGATGTTGGTTTAAACAATCATACAATGATGAAAAAAAGAAGCAAATACCTCTCGGCAAATGGGGATAAGTAATCACTCCTTCGAGGTATTCAGACTGAAACAACCTATCCTTTGCATTCTTATATGTGTGTGAAATAGTTTGAGTTTTGTTTTAATGTTTTTAATAGGTGACTACTCATATTGGAAGTGACTTCAGGTGGCTTAGTTATAACATCTAACATTCAGCCGATTCATTTTCATGAGTGGGGCAACGGGAGCATGTGATTCCACCCGTTAACTCCTCTCACTTGCTTGAATTTACCTCATCTCACCTTGGTATCTCACCTTTGTGGCTCCAAGACTGCTCAACAAACCAGCACAGCCAGAGTGCAGAGCAAAACAGGAGGCACTAATGCCTGAGCAAAAGCACGGCAAAATAATGGCGCTGAAAGATCCGGATATTTGTGCTTCAGGCAACTTATCACACAGCTATCTTGTTAGTCAAACATGCTGAATAAAACATATGTACACACACATGCACACATATATATACATGCATTAAAAAATACATATGGCTACACACATAAAGATGTGCATACATACATTACTACACACAAATTAGGCCTCATCGGGCTAGTCAAAATCTACAAAATCATCAAACAGCAGATTGACAAGGGCCTGCTTATAGCGAGTGATATCATCTGTCAACTGCACTATGTCAGCAAGCAAACCATTCCACAGAGCAACATGTCTCACACTGAAGGACCTACTGCAGGCATCAGAAAAGCAAGGCAGAAACACCAACTTCAGCAGATAACTCCCTAGTACCAACTCTTAGAGCCAAAGAAAAAATATATTCAGCAAATCTGCTGATTCACCATGCACAATTTTCCAATATTTTATGAGGTCTGCCCTCAGAAGGCAGCCCTTGACAGAAAATAAATCCAAGCTCCTCAATCAATTATCATAGTCCACATCAGCAAGCCCATCAATGTTTCTGGTCCATCTCCATTGAATAGACTCAAGCAGTCTGCAGTCCCCACAATACCTAGTGTTTCAGACAAATGATGCATACTCAATAAGTGGGCAAATATGTGCAACATACAAGGGTACCATAAACTCTGGGGATCTACAGACAGTTGATTTCAACAAGCAGTTTGCCAGCCCACCAGCTTTTTCAGCCACCACATGGATATGATGATGGAATCTGAGACTTGTCCACATTGAGACCCAAGTCTTTATGTGTGGTGACAAACTTCAATGCTCTACCTTGCAAAAAGTACTGGTTAACGGGGACGAGAGCATCAAAATCAATGCAACCTCTGTAAAAGCGTAGCACCACACACTTGTCTGGATCCAATCCAAGGTTCCAGGACCTGCAACACAGTCAACTGTATCCAAATCACTTTGGAGTGACTGAACACAGCAGATGGCAGGCTCAGTGTCCTTATGTGATTATCTCAAATACAGTTTATAATCGTCCGCAAATGCATTAAACTTGAGATGTGAATAGTAGCAGACCAAGGACAGAGCCCTGAGGTCCACTACTTGAGAAATGCCGCAATCCAGGCCAGCGATGAGTTACAAACACCCAAGGACTCTGGCTTAGACAGAAGCACAACATGACTCACCTCATCAAATGCTTGAGAAAAGTCAAGCATTATGACATCCACACACATATCCCTCACCAATCCACTTTTGAACATCATCGTATGTCAACAGCATTTGGTCCTCGGTGCTAAGGTTACTTTGAAAACCATACTAATTAGATGACAAAATATTGTTGTTCTCAAGGTACTCAGTCAATCAAGATAGAACTATTCTTTCCATTGATTTGCAGCAAAGATGTCAAACTCACCGGTCTGTAATTTAGTGAATCGGTTTGAGATTTATCCTTGAATATTGTGACAATGATCGATTTGCTTCAGACTTCAGGTACCGTTCCTGTCCTCATTGTTTTTTGAAAAATCAGACAAAGAGAGAAGCCTCAGGGAGAGTTCATCTGCACAACTCCTCAACAGATGCAGGTGGAGACCAGCTGGGCCCATACTGGAACTGGGATCAATAGTCAAAAGTACATGCTGGACCACCAGCCTAGAAAGTCCACATCGGACAGACTCCCATCAAAAGACTGGAAAGGGGCTGGGTGGGTAGGAGCTGAACCTACAAAAACTCCAGAAAAAGAGTCAGCCAAAACTTCGTACAACACGCTTGAATCCTGAATTATCTCTCCATTTGGCAATCGGAGGGGGCCAACAGCTGGGCGACCAATCTGTTTTTCCTGATATAAGCATGAAACGCCTTATGGTTATCAGGTCTGTTCAGTAACTTGGACTCATACTTCTTTCGGGACTCAATGGAGATATTACTGTAGGTTCTATTCTGTTCAACATATATGTGTAGCCTTTCAAGAGCACTTGCGGAATTGCGGCCCTTTTGCTCTCCTGACCCCCTTGTAGTCACGTCATGCCTCCGATCTCTCTCGAGCAAGAGCGGTGGGAGCCCTGACAGCCCATGGATTTATGCCACAACCAGGCTGGTGCAGATGCCAACCATGGTTGGGGAGGTTTACACCAGCAAACAGGCACATATCTGTCCAATGCGTGCAAGAATAACTAGGTGTGTAAAAAAACATTCATATAGTCAGATAATCAAATTCAGAGTTCCAATTACCCATTTATAGAGCAGACATAACGAGATTGTTCTTCTAATGATGCCAGAGTAATGTTGGAGCATGTTTAGACTATGAAAGATAAATCAGATGTTAAAACATACTGACAAAGTAAAGGACAGTGCACACAATGAGGGAATGGAGGCAGAAAAAATGAATCATCCACCCTATCTGTCTGTTGCTTTGACCAAATCCTGGATATTTTGTGAAATCTGGGTGGGCTTGTTCACTTATTGCCTCACCTTTGCAGTGTCTTACAAGTCCGACTGCACCACCAACAAGGCACACAGGCATGGAAGGCAGTACTTATATCACAGTGCAACAGCAGTCTAAAAGAAAAGCCAGGCAAAAAAACTGCAACAAGATGATGATCAGGTTAGGTTTCATAGGTCAATCATAAATAATATGAAGTCAGTCAACAATTGCACACTACTCTCAAGAACACAAAATGAACACCAAAAGTAAACCCATTGGGCCTAGCAAAACCCATATATGCAACACCACCCCAATTCCTCACCAAGACCCTCTTGATGCCTAGAAGGGAATCACATTGCACCATATCAGAGGGCAGTCAGTTCCAAACCTGGATGCAGCAAGAATAAAAGAATCTGCACTTATAGTCCATTTGACAGCAAGGAAACACCAGCTTTAAAGACTGACCACATGTTACAATATCTGGAGCTCTCTTTAACAGAGCAGACAAATGCGAATCCACAAAATTATGATAAATTTCCCTCTGTTTTTCTCATCTTGGTGACCTCAAATGCCACAGCAATAATGGAGCAGATTTTTGTTGTTGTTGAAATTATTGCTTCAGGCACTTGACCATCTAGTGCTTCAGTTAGACACAACATCAGAAAGAACAAAAAACAAAATAGTAAATATGCATACATACAATATTGCATATATACATATTGAATGTCACCAGGCTGGTCAAAGTCTAAAAATTCACATCATAAATCTGATCAGCAATGGCTTGCTTATTGTGAGTGATATCTGCCAACTGCACTATCCCAGCGGCAAACCATTCCACACACCTACACATCTCACACTGAAGGACCTACTGTGAATATCAGAAGAGAGTGAGGAGGGAACACCAACTTCAGCAAATAATCCCTAACAAAAATTCTCAGAGCCAACAAAAACATGTTAAGCAAATCCTCTGATTTAACATGCAAAATTTTACAGTATTTTATCAAATCTGCCCTCAGAAGGTGACCCTTACTTTATATAAAACAAATTCAGGCTCCTCAAACAACCATCATGTACATATCAGAAAGTCCAATGTTCCTGGTTCATCTTATCTGAATAGATTGAAGCAGTCTGCAGTCCCCACCATACCCAGTATTTTAAATACAGGATGCCTGATCAATGAGTGAACGAAAAAGTGTGCACAATGTAAATGGACTGTATGAACTCTAGGGACCATTGGCTAACCCACCAGCCTTTGCAGCCATCATACGAATACAATAGTGGTATCTGAGACTTGTACCTACACTGACACCCAAATCTTCATGTACAGTGACAAACTTCAGGGCTCAAACTTGAAGGAAGTAACTGCTGGTTAAGTGTAATCTGAGCATCTAAACCAATGTGTCTTCTATCAAAGTACAGGACAACACCTTGTCTGGATTCAATCTATGATGCCAGGACCTTGCAATGGAGTGAACTGTGTCCAACCCATTTTGTTTTTAATTTGTGCGCCTGTGACATGTCAAGTTAGTTATGAAGTTTCAAAATTTGTGTTTTGTGAGCCAAACAATGTGTTACAGATACAGGCACTAGGCCGCATCTAGGCCGCGCACCTCACACCCTCACACTCACACAACTTAGCCCTTTTGTGCCTAAGGGTCCGGCCGGTACCCCCGCAACATACACTCTGGGTCACGAGTGCAGCCCGAAGATCAGTCGTCAGCAGCAGGGCCCAACAGTTTTCACTGGTTTACCCCCTCCACATCATAATGGCCGCCCCCCCCCTACCCACAACCATCCCGACAGGGGGATGCCCAGGGCGGGAAAGCACATCAGAGCAGCGTCAAAATCAACCATTCACAAACATTCTCCACTCATGCCTTTATTGCACGCTCTCTCACTACCTCCACATTCATGTCTCTCCTTCCCAACGCCTGCTTCACACCATCCATTCACCCAAACTTAGGTATACCTCTGGGCCTGCGACCTCTCGCCTCCGCTTTCATCACCCTTTTCACCAATCTCCCTTCATCCATCCTCTACATGTGCCCCAACCATCTCAGAACACGCAAATCCACTCTGTCCTCCAACTTCTTTACCATCCCTGTTCTGATTCGAACCACGTTGTTGGTGATCTGGTCTCTCAGCAATACTCCAGCCATGCTCCTCAAACATTTCATCTCAAAAAAATGTAACCTTCTTCTCTTTTCTGCTCTCCCCCTTAAGTCTCAGCTCTGTAGAGCACAGTTGGAACAACAACACCCTCATACTGCCCTCTCTTTGCTTCCATTCCCAACATCCTACAGTTCATTACACTCTTTAGTGCACCCAGCACTTTACATCCCTCCTTCACTTGTGCCTTCACTTCAGTTTCCTCTAGTTTAGTTATCTCCACATTGCAGCCCAGATACTTAAAACACTGAACTTCCTCCAAGAGCACTCCATTTAGGGTTACACTAATTTTGCTTGCATCAACAGTTCTCAAGCATCTCTTTACTTTACTCTTACCCACGTTCACAAGAGGCTTCCTCCTCTCACACACTCTACCAAACTCAGACACTAGCCTACAAAGCTTCTCCTCTGAATCCGTAATCAGGGCCGTATCATCAGCAAATAGCAACTGGCTCAACTGCTAACTCTGCCCATTTGCTTCCAACAGTTCCAAGCCACGACCCAGCACACTTTCGTTCACCTCCCTGACCACTCCATCCATATAGAGGTTGAACAGCCAGGGAGACATCACACAGCCTTGTCTCAGTCCCACTTTCACTGTGAACCAACCACTCACGACGCTTCCCACTGTTACCGCCTCCAATATCTTTGTGTTTGTGTTGACTGTTTGTCCCTTACTGAATAACTTGCATAAAGTCAACAAGGATCGAGAATCTTAACTGGCCAATTAAAGTCCATTTTCTTTACCTCACTAATATATATTCTAGATATCAACAGACACCAAACAGATATAATATGGAACAAATAAATGCACAGACCAATTCATGTAAGATTAACACCTCTCAACCACAGTGACAACAATAACCATTACGCGCATCACCTATCACAATGAATGACGTATGGCAAAGAACTCAGACACATGAGTGATAACAGCAAATGCATGACCAACCCCAACAATGAACACTTGTGGCCATGCATGTGAAATATATAAATTACTTGCCAGAACCATCATATAGCTATAACCCTAAATAACAAACAGTTATCCACCAGATCTTCCATGTAATAAATACAACACTGAGTAGCAAAATATACACTGGCATTAACTAGTACTTCCTTAACGATCACGATCATGAGGTTGACAACTAATAGGTTGACCGTAGAATTGCACAACCTGCAATTAATGTAGAACTCGGGAAATCAATAATAACCCAGGTATGGACTGCGAGGGTACAAGGATATTAACACAGCCGCGCTCTAGACAAGAGGACACAACTGGTCTCAATAACCAACCCTCTGGCCTCCGAGCCGGGATGTAGCCACTGAGGCCAGGCTTCAGGCAGCCAGTAATGCAGGTACCATCAATAATATATGTTATTGGCTTACACCTAACTCAAAGGACCAACTAAGGTTGAGCGTCAGGCACCCTGCTGGTTGAGTAGGGATCCTGGCACCCAGTATGATGAGCACGGGCCCAGGTAAGCTCCTCTTTGGCCTCAATACCCCTCCAGTGCACAGGAGAGGTCAGCAAGGTCATGTTTTGCGGCACCAGGAATCCAGGGGTATGTGGCCACACCACGTCGCAGTCGCCAGTTCTCCAATAATGACCCTGGCTGTTTACGTCAAGCAGCAGTTACTTGAGGTTGACACGCATCAGTGAGTCAAGGGGCCGCAGTGTATCAACTCCACCACCAGAGCACTCCACACAGCTGGCTGTAGGCAGGAGCATCCAAGACCTGCTGGAAGCCCGTTCAACAGCAGCTGACACCTCGCCCCGATTCGACCGTTCCTGCAATTATCATGATGTTCAGGTATGGACAAAGACAAAATATAGTATTGCACACAGCATCACTCATCAGGAAAACAAACAGTACAGGTACTCTTGTGTACAGACTCAACAAGCCCATTGGCAACACCACCCAAACTATCTCGACATTGCTGGATGCACGACAAACTTGGACAGCATCTGCCAAGTTGCCACGCTAACGGCTTAGTGCCGCAGACAGGATCTATGATGCGAGTAAATATCACGCAGAACACCCAAGAACAGGTAATAGTAGTACTCATCAACTCTAGTGAATCAGGAAAGATCACTCAGAGGTGAACCACAACAATGTAACAACACATACAAATGCATGTTCACCGGTTCATTGGTACCACCAGGCTCACGCAAACCACTGCTTACAAATTTCACTACAGACTGCACACCACTCACAGTCAACGGGATCTAACAGGTCCAAAATTGTTGCTTACCCAGGTTAAAATAAGAAATCACCCCACTGCTTACACTACTCAAGGACGGTGACAACAGTTATACAAAATGGAACATGAACAGTTACATAATATAACATGATAAGATTGAAGGGCCAAGGTCTCCCAGTATACTTAATGGAACATGATCAATTAACTCATATTGTCACTCAGGCGTGAAACTCCCACTCGGTTGCAATAAAACAAAATGGTGAACCGGTAAAACAATTCAATTTCCCCAAGGAAGCAACACAGCCTCTCTTAACTGGTACAGGTGCTCAGGATTTAGTCATTTTGTGTAAATACAGTTCTACCCCAACTACAGCATACCCAACTTTAGGGAGCTGTGCAGTCAAGGATACAGAGCCATTAGTTTCATGACGGTTGATGCTTACCCAATCCTAGGGAGCTCAGTCAGGCCAAACCACTGAGTATGGTTACAGGATCAGCCTCGCGCATGCAAGGTCCAGGAATCGAAATGTTACAGTCAAGAACTATGCACTTATCAAGATCAACAGTCAATTGCAAACCTGCAAAGATAGAAAGAGAGCGGCACATGATCTGGTTAGAATATGGTTTGGCCACAACGATATCAGATCGTGGACTTTACCCAAAACACTGTTAATTGAGTTGATTATAAGGCGCCACCACACCACTCTGACACATGCTCGGCTGCCAGCATAGAAACTCAGCACCACTTTCAACAGATGTCCGCCCACTCCATACAAACGCAACACCCTTCACAGCGCTTCCCTGTCAATCCTGTCTTATGCCTTCTCCAGATCCATGAAGGCCCAGAACACACCCTTTTTCTTTGGCAAGGTTCTTCTCACAGACCTGTCTCACTGCAAAAATGTGATCGGTACACCCTCTACCACTCCTAAAGCCACACTGTTCCTCTCCAATTGCGCAGTCTGTACAGTCTCTAATCCTTTTGATCAGCACTCACCCGTACCGACCACACATAACAGACTGATACCTCTCAAGTTGCAGTTCATTTTTATCTCCTTTGCCCTTATATAGTGGCACAAAGCAGGCACTGTGCCACTCTATTGGTACAACGCCTGCCACTAAGTACAAGTTCAGTAACCTCACCAACCATTCGCCAAGCTTTACTCCCCCCTTCTCCAGGCACTTGGTTGCAACGCCATCCAAACCAGGGGTTTTCTCTGCTTTCATAATGTCCACCGCCTCCTGCACCTTTTCCTTGGTAATGTCCGCCACAAGTCTTCCTCCCAAAACTGGCATCCAAGCACCACCACCCACAGCAACAATGTCAGGCTCTCTGTCATTGTCAACATTCAACAATTCATCAAAATACTCGGCCCACCTCTTCCGTACATCACCACTTTCCAACAACAACTGGCCATTTTAATCTTTCACCACTTCCTCCTTTCCGGTCTCTCCCTTTCTCACCCTCTTCATCTCTTTTCAGAACATCTTTTTGTTCTCCTCAGAATTCTGCCACAACCGTCTGCCCCACTGTGCATCAGCATTCCTTTTGGCTCTCCTCACCACCCGCTTCACCTCGCTTCTCCTCTCTTTGTAGATTTTATAAGCCACCACCAACTTCACCTGCAACCACTCCTCAAACTCTACTCTTTTCCATGCCACCTATAGTTTGACCTCCTCGTTCCACCACTCGCAACCTTTTCTTCTGCACCCTCCTACACGGCACGTACCACACACCTTCTTTGCACATCTCAGCAATGCATCCCTTAACGCCTCCCATTCTTCCTCCACATCTCTCAGGTCCTGTCCTCTCACGTTGCTATATTCTTCCCTCAACGCCTGCTGGAACTCCTCGGCTCTACTTCTCACATCAGTCCACTCACTTTCACTACCTCTCTTCCTCCTCCCACTCGTTTGTTGCCCTTCCACTTCTGCTCCACTCTTAATTTACCTTCCACCAGCAGATGGTCAGACACTCCTCCACCCTCCCCTCTCAACACCCGTACATCCAACAGCCTCCCCAAAACTCTCCTCGATATCAGCACAAATCCATCAGTGCTTTCTCCACCACTGCACCATGGGCCATCCTTACCCATGTGTACTTGTGGATATCTTGCTTCTTCAACAAACTGTTACCAACCACTAACTCCTGCTCCATACACAGACCTATCAGGTTTTCTCTACTGTCATTTCTACCGGGAACGCCATACCTTCTTATCACATTCTCCACCACTACATATCCAACTCATGCATTAAGGTCACCCAGTACAACTACATTGAAATGACCTCCAATACACTCCATACACTCACTCAGGTCTGTCCAGAATTGCTCCCTCTCCTCTTCACTCCTCTCGCTGCCAGGTCCATGAGCACTCACAAATACCCGTCTTTATACAGTAGGAGTAACCTACATCATTCTTGAGGACACCTCCTTCCACTAGGTAACGCTACTAGCCAACCGATCTCGCAATATCAAAACCACACCTTTTTGTGCCCAACCTTCCTCCACACCAGACTTCCTCTTACCCCACCAAACTCACATTCTCCCTTACCTTCCAATTTCATCTCAATCGGCGCCAACACATCAAACTTCCTCCTCACCAACATCTCACTAATCTCCTTCCTCTTTAAATCATTCGTACTGCAGCCACACACATTCAGAGACCCTTAAAATAGGGTTCGGAGAGGCGTTAGCCTCTTCTCACCCCTCTCGTCTTGCCGTCTTTGAGGAAGGGTTTTACAGAGAACGGGATTCCGAGCCCCTTCGCTCCGCCCCTTTTAGTCGCCTTTTACAACACGCAGGGGTTACGGTAGCACGATTCTACTCTCAGCTACGGGGCGCCCTTTTAGTTGCCTTCTATGACACGCGGTGGTACGGTAGCAAGATTCTAACGCTCCAACTACAAGGCTAACAATGTGTTATGAATGAAATATATATAGAACCTCATGTTTGTCATTTTCTACTCATGTTTTTTTTATTCAATGTCAGTTGAAATAAAAAATTGGCATCATTTACACATGTTACCCTAGTTCCTCTTATTATTATTGAAATAGTCTCCTGGAATGTTCTTATGTCATGACACAGTAAACAATGGCAACTATAGAATGTCTTCCCACAATGTGCATCCATTGGTAATCTGTAGAGGTGAATATACTCATATCCTTACCTAGTTATCAAGGTGTAATAAGTATATCCAAGAAGCAAATTTTCTCTTCAGAACAGCTCACACCAATTAAAATTCAGTGACCACTTATCATCTAGGTTTTCTGAAATTTTTAGAATTTGTCAAGATTTCGTTTGATTTGAACAAATTTTTAACCATTTCAATCCTTAGAACTTACTAGACACCTTGAATGGTAAGCTCAGTGTCCCTACTTTTCTCATGCACAACATTAGTCTGCAAATACCTTGAACTTACGTTACAGACCACTGTAGATATAATTACATAGATCATGGACAGAGCCCTGAGGAACACCACTAGTAACATCAATCATCACTGCCAGAGAGAAATGCAGAGATCCAGACCAGCGAAGAATAACAAATGCCCAAGGATTCCAGCTTAGACAGGCGCACTGCATGACTAGTCACTTCAAATGCGCTTGAAAAGTCAAGTATCATAACATCAATAACATATCCTTCATCAATCCCCTTACTGGCATCATCATTGGTCAACAGCAACTGTTACCTACTCCAAAGACCAATTGACAATCAATTGAATAATAAAAAGTTCCACCTCACCCCTCCTTGCAGCCACCTACTAAACTTGCATCAAATCCACCAAAATATAGATAATAACTGTCAACACACATAGGCTCCCTTAACACAATTATTCTCCCATTCTACAGATCACAAGCAGTTACACTTGCACCACAGCTCTTGCATTGGCTGATCATCCAGCTAACATGATCTTAGAGTCACCCACCAGAGGTTGATATGTAAAAGTTGCTGTTGCTCAGGTTATATTTGCATCAGAGCTCTTGTATTGGCTGATCATCCAGCTAACATGGTCTTCGTCACCCACCAGACGTTGATGTGCAAGAATTGCAGTTGCTCAGGTGTGACAGGATTCACCTGTCGAGACCAAGGTGCGGGCACCACACGGTCATCCTGTCATTGCACCGGACAGGCTCAGTCAAAATGTCTAATATCACGTTGGTCTAATATACTAGCATACACCCGTCGTTAACTTTCTCGTCTGGGTATCCAAGCTCATGGGCAGGAGGAGCTAGGGCTTGAGGAGCAATGACAACTACAGCTTATTTGTCCTCAAGTCACCCATCACGTAGCTCTAGCATCAGAAACCATCATTGGTACCGTTACAGAGCATGCATTGGCGACCAACATGCATTTGACCGCCGTAGTAGCCACTCCTTCCCAAAGATTGTCATTCATCTGGTGACTGCCTGGCACAAGTATCTTGCAGACATTAGGGATATCGCACGAGTCACTCCCTCATTCACCCCTAGCCTAGTTAACCAATTTTGTAAGAAATCATCCCATAAGCATAGAACCACAGCTTGAGACCCTGACGGGCACCTTGTAATTCTGCAGTAGGGAGCTTGCCCCTCCTCCAACATTTATTGTGAATTAACTACTTCCTACAGATTTAGACATTCAGATCTCCGGCTGATCATGCAGGCCGTGCGCTTCCTAAGCGTTAGACATTCAGCACTCTGGCTGTTCAGGCAGGTTGCCTGCCCCCTAAGCATTAGACATTCAGCGCCCCGGCTAATCAGGCAGGCCGCGTGCCTCCTAGGCATGAGACATTCACCGCCTCCCAACACTGACTAGCACAAATGAAGAGAGTTAGCTGAATCTCTTCAGGTTTATTCTCGGATACTTCCTAACGTGAGTTCATATCACAAGTACTTGCCCTTTGCTGGAGATTCCAGAATCGTTTCTCATGGTAACCCTCCCCTAGACATCTTTTAATAATAATAATTGTCTTTTATTGCAGCACTTTATGTCACAATAATGGTTACAAAGAAATAAGTCTAGCAAAAAAAATATTTACCAATACATTGAAAATACACACAAAAAGAACATATGTGAAAACATATTGAGTAAAACATGCAACAACAATTAATAGATTAAGTCATGTGGAGGTGAACACCTTTATTTCACTTTCAACTCCCCTTTTCTTCACCCTTCACTATCTCTTCTTTTTTCCTCCATACTGAATTTGCTTTACTTTTATTTACCTCATTTGCATCATATGTCTAGTTAAAATTGACTTTCATCTCAAATTCCTTCTTAACAACTCTCCCCGTTGCTGTTGCACACAAACGCACACACCTACACGTGTGCAATCAAACACACATACATCGGTCCTAACTATTTTCCTTTTGGGTGGTTAATGAGTCCAGTTGCGCCCTCTCTTTCCTGCAATCATTTCCTACGATGCCTCCTTTTTCTTGAATTATCTACAACCGATCATCCACTGAACTCATGTTATTGAATCTAATTGACTGGGGGTTTCTGTGATAATTCTTCCAATTCATGAATACTTATATGTCCTCTTCATCATCATGAGCCAAGTGGTCATAGTTTTCACCTACTCTCTCCATCGTTCCTCCTTTTGCCTGAAGTTGTGCTAACCTGTCTGTGCAGAGGCGCCAGCGTGTCAGACTGTGGTCAGTACCTGCTGGTGACGCCGGTACAGGACTGTAAGGACAACCTGCTCTACTTCGCCCGCCTCCCCTCAGATATTACCGGGCCCATCGCGCTCACGCCCATCGTCGACAAGCTGGAGGCCGAGTATGAGGTGACCTCACGGTATTGTAAAGGAGATGATAGCTGCAGTGGGAGGGGCTAAGCTACTCTGGCTTACGTCACACATGAAGAAGGTAGCTGCAGATATAGGAATTAAAACTCACTTGCCGACAGCATGGGCGGAGTGAGAACAATTAATCTTTCCAACAACTACTACCTTCTCATTTACTGTACCGTACTGAGGATGGCGTGCGTTAGCAAGATGCGGTAACCGATCATAATATTTCCGTTCAGTTTGCGATCGACGACGAGAGCGCGTGTTAGTTGTAGTGTAACCGTTCTCGTCCTTCACGTGCAGTTTGTGAGCAACGACGAGAGTGTGTGCGTGTTCCGCACCAACAAGGATGCCCTCAACTACCACCTCGTCAAGATCGACTTGCTGCAGCCGGCCCATGAGAAGTGGACGGTGCTGCTGCCTGAGAGCGAGAAGGACGTGCTCGACTGGGCACTGCCCATCAACAATGATAAGATGCTCTGCTGCTACATTTCGGACGTCAAGGTGCGGCTACTTCCAATAAGTTTGAGCGTATATTTATCTGTGGACCAGTAAATTTTTTCGTTTCTATGTGACTATTTTGATGCTGGATTTATGATGACGTCCTTCATCGACGTTGCTGACTATCGTGCTGTGAGGGGTGACACAGATGTCACCGCTCGTAAGCGTGGATCGTTATTGTATCTGCATATGGACATTGTGTTTGAAGTGATTAAGGTGCACATTCCGAACGTTGTAACCGTGCACCTTGTTGATTATGACCTGTGGATTGTAGCTGTGTATCGGCTCCCTTCCTATGCAAGTATGGAAAACAACACATTGTTAAACGAATTTTTGTCCTGGCAGAAAAATGATTATCACAGGCGATTTTAATTTACCAACTATTGACTGGTCCTCGGACCTAGTTGCTGGGTACGTTTGACCAATTGACATGCAATTTTTAGATTGTTACTAATCTTTTGAACTTTTGCAGTGGGTTATGGAGCCCAGATTCTTACAGTCTGACAATCTACTGGATTGAGTACGCATCTTGTGTCTGGAACACTGGATATTGTGGGAACTGCAGACTGCTTGAGTCTATTCAGAGGAGATGGACCAGAAACATTGATGGGCTTGCTGATGTGGACTTGAGTAATCGATTGAGGAGCTTGGTTTTGTTTCTGTCAAGGGTCGTCTTCTGAGGATAGACCTGATAAAATATTGGAAAATTTTGCATGGCGAATCAGAGGATTTGCTGAATGTTTTCTTTGGCTCCAAAAGTTGGTACTAGGAGTCATCTGCTGAAATGGGTGTTTCCACCTTCCTCTTCTGATGCTTGCAGTAGGTCCTTCAGTGTGAGATGTGTTGCTGTGTGGAATGGTTTGCCTGCTGACATAGTGCAGTTGACATATCACTCGTTATAAGCAGGCCCTTGCTGATCTGCTGAATGATGATTGTGTAGATTTTAACGAGCCCAATGAGGCCTAATTTTTGTGTAGTAATGTATGTATGCACATTTTTATGTGTGTATAAGTACTTTTAATGCATATATATAAGTGTACATGTGTATGTACATACGTATGTTTATTTTTGGCATGTAGTGACTAACAAGATAGCTGTGTGATAGGTTGCCTAAAGCACAAATTTTCGGATCTGTAAGCGCCATTGTTTTGACGTGTTTTTGTGGTTCTGGCGTGCTCTGGCATTCGTGCCTCCTGTCTTGCTCTGCACTCAGGCTGTGCTGGCTTGTTGAGCAGTCTCGAAGCCACCAAGGTGAGATGTCATAGTTATTGCATGAACGATTGAATTTTGTCAATTAGAAATGATTTAAAATGAATTTTACTAACCCGTAGATCATTGAACGATTAAATTTCTTGTATCTTCCCATCACATGTGTATATTATATTATTATATTGCATGAGTAATGCAGCAGAGTAGAAACAAGAAAGAACAGATTTTTATTTCTTTTGTAATAATGTCGTGTTTATGTTAGTTTATTCCAAGATATGACTCAAGTGAACATATCCTTCTTTCCTGCTGATTGTTAAATTTGACCAACAAATTTTTATGTATAGTTTGGTAAACTGTATGTATGTGTGGGTACTGTATGCATGTGTAGGTACTGTATGTATTTGTTGGTACTGTATGTATGTGTTGGTACTGTATGTATGTGTAGGCATACTGCAGTCTCTCACTATTTTGGAGGATGGCTACGTTAGCTGAAGCAAAGAGAGGGAGGCGCCCAGTCGCCTAAAACTGCCGCGTCTTTGCCGAGACTCGAACTCACAACATACAGCACCTGAGTCTGGCACTGCGGTTGAGACCGCTATCCACTACCACTTCTATTGCCATTTCTTGCGACTATCCATCTTGATCAAGTCTAGGTAACTCAGGTGTTATTTACCCCGTCCTTCCTCCTAACGCCTCCGTCTGTGCCTTCCAGAGTGTCCTCCAAGTGCACAGCCTTTCCACTGGGCAGCTGGAAAGTGTGCTGCCCCTCGACATCGGCACCGTCTGCGGCGTGTCTGGAGAGCGAAAACACACAGAACTCTTCTACAAGTTCACATCTAAACTCTCGCCTGGTAAAATATTCCACCTTGATATGACCAAACAGCCTTACGAGCCTAAGGTAAGTTGAATCTCGTCATAATTGTCTAAACACATCTAAGCGTTTTTTCCTGATACGGTTGAAGGAGAAGTCACTTTATGAGAGACTCATTATTGCAAAGAATTACTTAGTTTTTCAAAGTTCCAAGGTCACTGATGAAGTCTTACAAAGCAGGAAGCAACACCATTTTCAAAACGAGTTTCCCGGTCCATCAATTATGTACAATTATGCTATCACCATCATTTGAGCAGGTGTTCCGCGAGATCAACGTGTCTGGACTGGACCCGTCGCTGTACGAGATGAAGCAAGTGTTCTACGAGAGCAAGGATGGCACCAAAGTGCCTATGTTCCTGATGCACCGCAAAAACATCACGTTGGACGGCACCAATCCAGCCCTGCTCTACGGCTACGGTGGCTTCAACATCAGTATACAGCCTACCTTCTCTTATGGTCAGGTAAGTAATGTGGCCACATTCGTAGTTTCTTGACGTTGACCAGTTGAGAGTCATTGTTGCTGGTGAATTTAGAGGATGTGCTTGCCAATACAACCACGTTTTAGGTGCTAGAATAACATTGATTTTATCGCACTAGAAATCCCGGTCATTCTAAACTAATCTCCTAGGCTGTTATTTGATCGCACTAGAAACCTCGATCGCTATAATATAATCTCCAAGGGTTTGCTGAAATGACTCTGTATATCTTGTTCAATTCAGCTACCTGTCCTACTGCGTTTAGATACTTATGACTTTATTATATTTTCCGTTATGCGAGTTACATCGCGCAATTTATAATTTCTTGAAACTTCTTATTTTACAGATACAGATACAGACACTAGGCCGCATCCCCCAGAAAGGGGGGTGGCCGACGGCAAGGCGCACCTCACACCCTCACACGCTCACATTCACACCACTTAGCCCTATTGTGCTAAAGGGTCCGGCCGGTAGCCCCTCAATTTACACTCTGGGTCCCGAATGTACCGAGGAACCGTCGTCAGCAGCAGGGCCCACAGTTTTCGCTGGTTTACCCCCGCCGCGTCAT